>JAVJIF010019677.1:0-99416 GCA_038442645.1 Agave tequilana
TGTAAGAGATTTGTATAAACTTTATGCGGATAAATTGCCATAGATCTAGAATCAATTATCTCAAGAATCAAATACATTAATTAAATCAATACTAAATCATCATACCTGAAATCATTGATGAACTGAAAGGAAGTAGATGGATGAAGACTTTGATCCTTCTCTTTAATCCTGCAAGAAACCCTAATGCAGACCCTTCTTCTCTCTGTCTCCTTTTTCTTTTCACAACCTTGCAAATATGATGTTCTCTTATTGCTCACAAAATAATGAGCCTAGGTTATATTCTTTTCAGGAGGAGAGAAGAGGGTCCAACATTTACTAAAATAACCCTTGAGATAAAACCACCCATCATGGTTCCTTTATACCTCATGTGATTATTAACATATATATAAATGTAACTTTAATATGGGCATCTTTAATATCAGTTAACTTTAATTAGGAATCCAATTAATTAACCAAGGTTAGTGGGCCACCTTAATGTGAGACTAACATTCTCCCACTTGGACCACTAAACCGATTAGGTTAAACTTTAGAAAACAAATAAAAGAAAAGACTCATTTTTCAAAACATTTTGACTCCATTGGATTCCATACTGAAAAACTTTGACACATGATCACGAATTTTAAAAACACAACTGATAAGCCCAAATATGAAATACTGTAATACTGCAATTAGCTTGGACCACCAATGCGAGTCATAGCGGTTATACAACATCCACGTCATACTCCCTTCTATGTACCACAACATTGATAACCCTTACTAATTGAGTCCATAACCAAAATGACCCCTGTAATTGTCTTGTAAAGACATTTCCTGTTTAACAAACATCCATACATAATATGTGCACACATAATTGGATAACAGGAAATACAGAAACAAACTTTTATTGCGCAATATTGTCAATTACATAAGTACCAAAACATACATTTACAGATTGCTCAAAAGACCCATTCTAACAACATGTTCCTTGAATGTCTTTGGAGGCAATCCTTTTGTCATTGGATCAGCAACCATTAAAGTGGTACTTATACTTACAATTGACACTTTCTGTTTCTGAACTCTTTCTCTAACCACCATGTACTTAAGTTCCATGTGTCTGGAACCATTAGAGTACTTTCCATTCTTAGAGAAGAAAACGACTGCTGTATTGTCACAATATATCTTCAGCGGCCTGGCAATAGAGTCAACTACACCAAGTGCTGAGATGAAATTCCTTAACCATAATGCATGATTCGAGGTTTCAAAACAAGATATGAACTCAGCCTCCATCGTGGATGAAGCAGTGATAGATGCTTTACATTCTTCCACGAGATTGCCCCACCTGCTAGCAAGAATATGAAGCCTGAAGTAGACTTTCTGCTATCTGGGCAACCAGCAAAATCTGAGTCCGAATAGCCGATCACCTCCAACTGATCTGATCTCCTATATGTGAGCATATGGTCCTTCGTCCCTTGAAGATACCGCATAACCTTCTTAGCTAATTTCCAGTGCTCCATTCCTGGATTGCTCTGGTATCTTCCCAGCATCCCAACAGCAAAACTGATATCTGGCCTGGTACAAGTGTGTGCATACATCAAGCTCCCAACAGCTGACGCATACGGAACTTTCTGCATTTGACCCTTTTCTAAGTCATTTCTGGGACACTGGCTTTACTTAATGTGTCACCCTTCTGAATGGGTGCAGGACTGACTGAACACAACTCCATATGAAATCTTTCCAAGACTCGATTAATATATCCTTTCTGAGACAGTCCTAGCAATCCTCGAGATCTATCCCTGAAGATCTCTATGCCAATGACATAAGCTGCCTCACCATATCAACCATCTGAAAGTTCTTGGTAAGATAACCTTTAGTTTCATACAGCAAACCAATATCACTACTGGCTAACAAGATATCATCCACATACAGAACCAAAAATATAAACTTGCTCCCTCTGATCTTTAGATATATATACACTGATCAACAGTGTTTTCTGTAAATTCAAAAGAGGTAATGGTATCATTAAACTTTATATACCATTGCCTGAAAGCTTGTTTAAGTCCGTATATGGATTTCTTTAATTTGCAAGCCAAGTGTTCTTTTCCTTCCTTTGCGAACCCTTCAGGTTGCTCCATGTAAATTTTCTCATCCAAATCTCCATTCAGAAAAGCTGTTTTCACATCCATTTGATGTAACTCCAAATCATAATGAGCTACAAGGGCCATAATGATTCTAAGAGAGTCCTTCTTTGATACTGGAGAGAAGGTTTCTTTATAGTCAATGCCTTCTTTCTGAGTGAAACCTTCCACAAGTCTGGCCTTATATCGTTTGATATTGCCTTTGGAGTCGCGCTTGGTCTTAAAGACCCATTTACACCCGACTTTCTTACAGTTATTAGGCAATTCGACGAGATCCCAGACTTTGTTATGGTCCATAGATTTCACTCTTCATTCATAGCATCAACCCATTTACTAGAATCATTGCATTCTATGGCTTGTGAAAATGAAACTGGATCTTTATTAATCCCAATATCATAATCAGATTCCTGTAGATACACCACATAATCATCTGAAATGGCAGATCTTCTTTCCCTTTGAGATCTTCTCAAAGCTGCCGGTGTGGTGGTTCTACAACATTTTCAATGGCGATATCCTCATGGAGTGGTAAACCAACACCATTATGTTGTTCTGGTATCTCAGCTTGATGATCAAGTTGAGGGACAACAATTTCTCTTGAAGGAAAGGGTATTGGGATATTACCCTTACCTCCTCAAGATCTACCTTTCTTGGTTCATCACTCCCACTAATTTCACCATTCTCAAGGAATCTGGCATTACCAGTTTCAACAATTCTTGTACTATGGTTAGGACAATAAAATTTGTACCCTTAGACTTTTCTGGATAACCAATGAAATACCCAGATATTATTCTTGAGTCTAATTTCTTTTCTTGTGGATTATATATTCTAGCCTCTGCTGGACAACCCCAAACATGTAAATGTCTTAAACTAGGTTTCCTACCAGTCCACAACTCGAAAGGCGTTGTTGGGACTGCCTTACTAGGAACCCTGTTTAAGATATACATAGCAGTCTTTAAGGCTTCATTCCACAATGAATTAGGTACATTAGAGAAGCTCATCATGCTCCTAACCATATCCATAAGTGTTCGGTTTCGCCTTTCAGCAACACCATTCTGCTGAGGCGTACCTGGCATTGTGTATTGAGCACAAATACCATGCTTTTCTAGAAATTTGGCAAATGGGCCAGGATGTTGTCCTGACTCATCATATCTACCATAAAATTCACCACCTCGATCTGATCTTATGATTTTAACTTTTCTATCTAATTGTCTCTCGACCTCTGTAATGAACACCTCAAGAATGTCAACGGCCTGAGACTTTTCATGAATTAGATATACATAACTAACGTGACAGATCATCTATAAAGGTAATGAAATATCTCTCTCCCGTAAAACATGGAATGGAGAGTGGTCCGCAAATATCCGTATGAATTATTTCAAGGAGTTCTTTACTTCTTGTGGCACCTTTCTTAGTGTGTTTGGTTGCTTTCCTTTTATGCAATCCACACACACACTAAAATCAGTGAAGTCTAGGTTATCCAAAATCCCATTCTTCACTAATCTTTCAATTCTATCCCTGGAGATATGCCCCAGTCGTCTATGCCACAAGATAGAGGAATTTTCATTAATTAAGCCACGTTTAATACCAACATTCGAATGCAGAGATAATAGAGATTGTGCAAACTCATCATTCAATGAAATTTTATATAACCATCACATAAATTCCATGTCCAACCGACATTGAATTAAACATTAAACTGAGTTTTTCCACAACTGAATAAAACAGAATATCCAACAACATCTAATTTGGATAATGACATTAAGTTCCTAGAATTGAAGGTACATAAAAAGTGTCCTCAAGATTCATCTGATGACCCGTCTTCAGGAGTAGTTGGTAAGTACCAACAGCCTCGACCTCCACTTTAAGACGGTTCCCCATAAAGACAAATCTCTCACTTTCCTTCGGTTTCCGGGTTGTAAGGAATCCCTGCATTGAATTAGTTATGTGAGTTGTGGTCCAGAGTCAATCCACCAAGTATTAGAAGGAACTTCAACAAGATTTAATTCATAACATACAAAAGAAAGATTTATACCTTTCTTTTCGAACCAAGCTTTCCTCTTGTTGCAGTCCTTCTTCACATGTCCTTTTCTGCCACAGAAGTAGCATTTGACAGTGAAAGACTTTCCATGACCTTGACTACTTTCTCCATGGTCATTCCCTTTCTTTGATGTAAACCTCTTACCTCTTCCATATTTACCTTTCTTATGGATAGCTCCTTGAGTTACTGCCAACACTGAGTGATGCCCCTCTTGCCTCAGTCTCACTTCCTCTTGTACACACATACCAGTCAGCTCATTCAGATTCAACTTATCCTTATGAGTATTATAGTGGATCTTGAATGGCCCGAACTGAGGAGGAAGTGAGTTGAGGATGAACTGTATTAAGAAGGATTCATCCTTTCATTCCCAGTGATCCTAACTTCGCAGCCTTATCAGTCATATTTAGAATGTGTTGTTGAACTCCTCTATTACCATCATATTTTATGGTAGTCAGTTCAGCCATAAGGGTGCCAGCTAATGACTTATCTGCAGACTTAAATCGGTCTTTAACAGCAGTTAAAAGTTCAGATGCACTAGTAGTATGTGAGAGTGAAGTCTTGATGTTATTGGCTATGGTCATCTTGATGAACATGAGACTGAGTCTATTCGACCTTTCCCAAGCTTTGGCATGGCTAACCTGGTCTGCCGTACTTTCAGCAGTCACTTCATCAGGTTTCTCTACTAAAAGAGCCATGTCTAGGTCCAGTACACCCAGTGTGAATTGACATGCTCAAACCACTCAGAGAAGTTTGTACCATCCAGGGCTGGAATGCTAGTGGCATGAGTGTGAAGGGAAGTAGGGACGTTCACTGAAACATAATAGGACAAGCTCACATTATTGCCTCGAATCAATACAAAATTTTAAATTTAATTAAGATGAACTATTGATATCACTTTGATTTCTCCTTTGGGCGAAACCTAAGCATATCTAGTGTTCACTCTTTAGGTGAGACTCTTTTATCACCTATGTAGGTCTAATATAATTTATGCTACTTAGACAGTAAGTCATGTAACCTTTGGGTATCCAATTCTACACCACTAAGTTGCATAAATTACACTACCCTACCCCGGTTCCTAATTATTTGAAAGAGACTTTCCTTTGGGCCAGTCTCAATCTCCTAACTAGAACCGCCATCGAGAGTATTATTGTCTTTAATGTCACCTACATTGACAAGTCTTTTATGTAGTTGTATATTCATGAGGTTTACTAGCATAGGTCACTTTGGCAACTACTAAATCAATAAGCCTTATGAATACAAAACTAACCAATAATATTCTCTAATCTTTTATTTGAGTAATACTATAATACTCCAATTCTATTACTTGACCAACATCAATCAATATTAACACAACAACTTAAATGTGTAACATACTTTAATGATTGATTATAAACAACCATTAGTCGACTACAAGGAAAGACTAGTCGACTTGGGTCAAGTCAAGTCGACTATACATTTAGGTCTAGTCGACTAGGGCAAGGAAAAGTTAGTCGACTATACCCATATAATTAGTCGACTACAAATTTTATCAGTCGACTTCACATATTATAGTCGACTCCTGAAGTCAACAGAGAGCTCCCAACTTTCGAGTCACTCTGTTAGTCGACTTGGGCAAAATTATAAGTCGACTATACCCTAATTAGTCGACTACTCAAAATATCAAGTCGACTATACATTTTATTAGTCGACTACTCAAAATGATTAGTCGACCCTGAACCGAAACAGAGAGTTCTTAAGTTTCTGGAAAAATACTTAGTCGACTAGTGTTTCGGGCTAGTCGACTAATAGTCGACGAAGCAGTTATCTAAGGCAGTTTCTGCTTATCGATTTAATCCAAATTAGGGAAAATTAGGGTTTCTAATTCCTGAATTTTGATCCCAATTAATTGTACAATTAGAGGAGTATGAACAGGATATTAGGGTTATGTAATCCTCTATTAATTCCACAATTAAAAGATCAAAAATTTTAATTTTATGAATTGTTAATCAAAAACCTAATTACCCATAATCCATAATCCAAGATGTATTGATTCTAAAACACAGGCTCTGATACCAAATGTAAGAGATTTGTATAAAGTTTATGCGGATAAATTGCCATGGATTTAGAATCAATCATCTCAAGAAATCAAATACATTAATTAAATCAATACTAAATCATCATACCTGAAACCATTGATGAACTGAAAGGAAGTAGATGGATGAAGACTTTGATCCTTCTCTTTAATCCTACAAGAAACCCTAATGCAGACCCTTCTTCTCTCTGTCTCCTTTTTCTTTTCACAACCTTGCAAATATGATGGATTCTCTTATTGCTCACAAAATAATGAGCCTAGGTTATATTCTTTTCAGGAGGAGAGAAGAGGGTCCAACATTTACTAAAATAACCCTTGAGATAAAATCACCCATCATGGTTCCTTTATACCTCATGTGATTATTAACATATATATAAATGTAACTTTAATATGGCATCTTTAATATCAGTTAACTTTAATTAGGAATCCAATTAATTAACCAAGGTTAGTGGGCCACCTTAATGTGAGACTAACAATCAGAGCCATAATCTCAAAATCCTAGATTCTACTCCTTCAGAAGGGAAAAAAAACCCACTTATTCCACTGGACAGAACAAAGCCTACATCTTCTTCATCATTTATCTTCTTCAACCCATCCACAAACTCATCATCAACATCAACATCATCATCAACAACACCATCCATCTCACAGTCATCTTCTTCAAACCCATCAACATCAACATCATCCACAACCCACCAATTTCGTCCAGAACCCCTTGCTCGATCAATTTCGTCCACCACCAACATCAAATTCATCGTACCACCACCAATTTCGTCAAGAACCCAATTTCGTCCAGAACCCGAATCGATCTCGCCTTCTTCTCATATCTCAACCCAAAATCTGACTCGTCTCAACTTCACCAATCGTCATTCGACATCATCAACATCCTGCTTCTGATCAGAGCACCGTCAATCAGCCTGCTGTGATTCCAATCAACCCTACCTACCATGTCTTCTAAGGCTTCCTGAGAGTACTTTCCTATTGCCAGTGATATAAAATTGGTGAAGGTTTCAGATTGGTCATCCTGATTTGTAACTATTCATGATACTTTGAAAGGATATCATTTACTTGGTCACATCGATGGAACCACACCATCTCCTATCATACCTTTGACGCTGATGCCGCTACTCGACAGAAATATGATGTTGCAAAAGAAACATGGTCAAAATGAGATGATCGTCTATATTATTTCGTCAGTCGATCCTTCTCTTCGTGCTCAGTTATACAAGTTTGAGTCTGCTACTGTAACGTGAAAACATCTGACAAAAAGTTTATTCAAGCCAATGGAGCACGGGATTATCAATTAATTGCTCAGGCTCAATCTGCTTCTCAAGGTGAAAATTTATACATGATTTTTATTTTCAGATGAGTGAGAACTGAAAGGAACTATATGAAATAGAAGCTAGTTTAGAATCTATTGATAATATCTCTACCTCCACCAAGACCAGAGAGCGCATGAGACACTATCAATTTTGATGGCTCTTCATTTCGAATTCTCCACGTTAGCCACTCAACTTATTCTTTCCGTCACTTGATTCTGCTGTATCAGATTTGATTTCTGAGAAGACTCGTTTACAGTCGATTGCATCACGCAATACAGTTTCTATTGAAAGTGTTCTTGCTGTTGCATCGTGAACTCTGTTTGCGGTCATTGTTACAAAAAGAGACATGTTATAGATGATAGTTTTGTTCTACATCCTGATAAGTTGAAAAAATATCAGGAAAAGATTCGTGAAGGATGAGTACAAATTGCATTCACCCACCCATCAGCTAATGCTGTAGTCTCACTACCCAACATTGATCAACTATTTGAACAAAAGATTACTGAGTGTCTACTGAAGCAATCTATAAGTCAGTCTATCACTACAAATCAACCAGTTTTCGCTGTTTCAACCAATTCTGAGGGTATCTATAAGCCCGATGATTGGTCTTTTTCATGATGGTAATCTTCTACATCATACTACTAGCTGCACTGGGCCGAGTGCGTCTACTTGCAGGCATCATCAGATTCTATTTGCTGCACTGGTCCGAGTGTGCGTTCACTAGTGGGTATCACCAGATTCTCCTACTAGCTATACTGGTCCTAGTACCGGCAGACGTCACTGGTTTACTACATACCTACCACAGTCTGTTGTAGTAAATCATATCTCTTTATTGTTGGATTCTGGGATCAATCTGACAACTATTCAAGATCATTGAAATATCAACAATCTAATTGGTCAGGTTGGCAAATATCAGGTGGGAGGTTTTCCGTTCAATAGAATGTTCCTTAATTTAAGAACCACCTTTCAATTTTCTTCCTTAGTTAAACACCAATTAGACTGAATCTAAATCAGTCTCAATATACTGAATATCAGTATATCCCTGTATAAAGAAATTAATTCACTCATACAGTAATTGGAGTGAGGTACGCTTAAAGCGAATCTCCTTAAGACAATTACGTCCCCCGCACTGGTGCTAAGGGTTACTGGACGCTGGTCTCCCAAGATACAACACTCCTTCACGGTATTTGGATAGCACTACCAAATCACCGTACGGTCGAACCGTAGTTAACCAGTACCTTCACAGGATCGTTGAAGCAGTGGGACAAAGACAAATTTTGGGAGAATATTTGCCTTTACTTTAGAGGAGCACCCACTGTAGAGGAAGAAGGAAGGTTGAAGAATATTCTTCTTCAGAAGTCCCAGATTCAGACAACAATTCTATTAAAGAATCTGTTGAATTTTCTGAGCCTTCTTTCAGAACGAATTTTGCAGAATCTCTTTTGGAAGTCGCTTCGGAAACTGAATTTCCCACTTCTCGTTGGAAGTCACTTCAAGACTGAGAGAGAGAGAATCTCCTTTAGAAGGCAGATTTCTTTCTACTATTGGTGTTGTAGGTGTTGTGTTTCAATTGAGAATTCGGAGCGCTATTTATAGCGCTCCAGGAGGGGCCAATGGGTCCGAACCCAACGAAAAGTTGCAACGGTTCGATCTTGAATCGTTGCAATGGTTCGCCCCAACAATCGCAACTGTTGGCTGTCCAACTGGAGCAGTTCGGATCCGGGTAGCGGGGCGGGTCCGTTGGCAAGCCGGTTCGGATCCAGATAGCGGAGCGGTTATGTTTCGCGTAACCCATACCCGTGAGACCTGATTCAAAAAGAAGCAGGCCGGGTAGGGAACCCGAACCAGACCCGGTCCCGAGCCCGAGCCCGAGCCCGGCACCGGCGCCTGCGCCGGCCGGCTGCCGCCAGCGGCGGCGCGCGCACATGTGCGGGCATGGTTCCCTCCCAATCGCGCGCGAAAACTCCAAGTACCCAAAGGGCACGCCCTTTGTTCTCAATTTTCTCTATATAAACACTACGAACTTCCATCCCATGGCCAATGTGGGACTAAATGCCTTTAGTTACCTTTAGTCCTATTTTGACTTTGAATTAGGCAATCTTTAGACTTGAATATCTCATTCATTCGAAGTTGGAATTGAACATGTGAATATACCACGTTCATCCCCATTGGAAGGAGAACACACTCCAACCATCATCCAATTGATTCGATAAACGAATCTCGCCGTAATTCAATTCAAAGATTCACATATATATTCTTCATATTCCAACAATCCCCCACAATGAATGGAGATTCAAGGAAATGATACACAAAGAGACTGACTCTATTGCGAAAAGTACTTTAGAAAAGAAACCGCATCAGGATAGGTGAACTAGGTCTTGAACCTTTCATAGAGAAAACTTTATCGGAGTTACTGGCTAATCAGTGAACTAGGTCTTGAACTGTTAGCCGTTAGTGTAAGCCAAGTCAACAAGCTTCACACAGTGACTTTCCAAATCAACTTTGGTTCTCGGTTGTGTCCGTTTTGGCCCTGGACATTCTTAGTTTCAGAGAGTATTTTTAGGGAATAACAGCCTTCATAGAAATTCCCAAAGAGCCGACCCAACTCTATACTCACATAGGTGATCGTCCTATTAAGAGTAGTCTACTCTACTCCACTTGTTTAGTAACAAGATATAGGCATCATTAAAAGCATTAAGCTTATTCTTAATCCACTTGTAGAAAAGCACTTATGTGCACCTTAGGAATGGATTGGAGTCAAGCTCCCAAGTGCTTACTTGCTGAGTCAATCATAACTAGTTTTTCCTCTTGAACTTAGTCCGTGGGATCTCCAGTCGCTAAGTGAGGTTTCCATTAAGCTGACTCGCTAAGGTTAGGCTTTTAGACCCATTCCCTCGATGCGTAGTTTATACGCTCTCCACTTAAACCTTTAGTAAGCAGATCCGCTAAATTATCCTTTGACGATACAAAGTCAATAGAGATAATTCTATTTGAGAGCAACTGCTTCACATTTTGTGCTTCTGGGGTTGACATAACCTTTTTTTTAGTGTTTGAGGCTTGCTTTCAATAGCGTATGCTATGAAATCTGGACCAAAAGATTTTGAGATTCTAGATCTCTGACTTCTTCTTGGTTCAATTTTCGCATTAACAATCGGTTCCTCGGGGCTTTTGTCCCTGAACGCCATCTCATGTGTTTTTTTCCCAGAAGTCTTATCTGTTTCCCGTTTATATGAAAAACTATCTTCAAAGAATACAACATCTCTAGATTCGATAATCATATTTACATGAATATCTGGTATTTCTGATTTATGAACCAGAAATCTGTAGGCACTACTATTCAAGGCATAGCCTATGAATATGCAGTCCATAGTTTTTGCTCCCAACTTAGTCTTTTTAGGGAATGGTGCTAGCACCTTTGCAAGGCACCCTCACATTTTGAGATAATGGTAGGAAGGTGTCCTTCCATGCCATAACTCGAATGATATAAGACCAAGTTTCTTGTGGGGTACTCTGTTTAGAATATAATTTGCAGTTAACAGAGCTTTCCCCCACAAGTTCTGCGGAGCTCCAGAACTTACGAGCATGGAATTGACCATCTTCTTCAAAGTTCTGTTCTTCCGTTCACCAATTCCATTTTGCTGTGGAGTATATGGTGCTGTAGTTTGATGGATTATACCAAATTTAGCACATAACTCACTAAAATCATTTGATTCATATTCTCCGCCTCTATCGGATTTTAAAATCTTGATATTCTTGTTGAGTTGATTCTCAACTTCGGCTTTATATGTTATAAACATATTTATTGTCTCATCCTTACTGTTTAAAAGATACACATAACAGTATCTTGTACAGTCATCAATAAAAGTAATAAAATAACTTTACCGCCTCTAGTTGGCATAAACTTTAAGTCACACAGATCGCTATGAATTACCCTAACGATTCTGTATTTCGATCAATTAAGTGAAATGAATTTTTCGCCAACTTGGCCTCAACACAAATCTCACACTTGCGAATTTATTCCAAGTTGAGTTTAGGAATATATCCCAGATTAGACAAGTTCTTTAAGACTTGTAATTTACATGTCCTAATCTAGCATGCGATAAAATAAAAGACTCAAGCAAATAAACAGAAGATTTTCCTTTATTTATAAGCTTCAGGTACAAATACACAAACTTTTTGTCAACCATTGCAACATTGTCTTTAAAAAGACCATCAACAAGATTCTTGTTCTGTTTGAGATGGTTGCGATATTCATTCGCCTTATGCCCCTCTTTGTTGCAAATGTAGCAGCTTCCCTTGAAGTGCATGTTCTTACCTTCTTGGACCATGCCTTTGTACCCCTGGGAAGTCTTCTTCCGCTTTAAGCCTTTGGAAGTAGACGCTTTCCCCTTTGAGTCTTCGATCACATTGGCTTTTGCTTCGTAGGAGTTCTTACTCCTCCTTTTCTTGGACTTTCTGTTGTCCTCCTCGATTCGAAGCCTCACAATGAGATCTTCCAACTTTAGCTCCTTTCGCTTATGCTTCAGATAGTTCTTGAAATCTCTCTACGCAGGTGGGAGTTTCTCCACGATAGTAGCAACCTGAAAGGTTTCAGGTAGAATCTTACCTTCGGCTTCATCTCGTGCAAGATAAGTTGAAACTCTTGCACCTGACTGATTACAGTCTTGCTGTCCACCATTTTGTACTCTAGAAATCGTCCTAGACGAACTTCTTGGTACCAGCATTCTCAGTCTTGTACTTCTTGTCAAGACTGGCCCATAACTTCTTTGCCATTGTGATGGGACTGTGACATTGTAAAGAGAGTCATCTAGTCTATTTAAAATATAATTTCGACAAAGGAAGTCACATTGAGTCCATGCATCAGTTGCGGGCTCTGGTGGATCTTCTTGCAGGAATCTGACCACATGAAGAGTGGTCAAGTAGAAGAGCATCTTCTGTTGCCACCTCTTGAATTCTGTGCCGTCAAATTTTTTGGCTTCTCCGGCTTCGGGTTAGGAAGTAGAGTTGGCATCAAAGCTTGTAGCTGTATGTTTGGTGCCTTACTTGAGCTATCTTGATTAGTCTCAGACATTTTCTTCAAGTTCAAGCAGAAAGAAGTAAGAAACTTCAATACTTAATTGTCTTAAGATTGTTAGAGTTCGGGATCAATCTGACAACTATTCAAGATCACTGAAATATCAACAATCTAATTGGCCAGGTCGGCAAATATCAGGTGGGAGGTTTTCTGTTCAATAGAACGTCCTTAATTTAAGAACCACCTTTCAATTTCCTTCCTTGGTTAAACACCAATTAGACTGAATCTAAATCAGTCTCAATATACTGAATATTAGTATATCCCCTGTATAAAGAAATTAATTCACTTATACAGTACTTGGAGTGAGGTACGCTTAAAGTGAATTTCCTTAAGACAATTACGTCCCCCGCACTGGTGCTAACGGGTTACTGGATGCTGGTCTCCCAGATACAACACTCCTTCACGGTATTTGGATAGCACTACCAAATCACCGTATGGTCGAACCATAGTTAACCAGTACCTTCACAGGATCGTTGAAGCAGTGGGACAAAGACAAATTTCAGGAGAATATTTGCCTTTACTTTGAAGGAGCAGCCACTGTAGAGGAAGAAGGAAGGTTGAAGAATATTCTTCTTCAGAAGTCCCAGATTCAGACAACAATTCTATTAAAGAATCTGTTAAATTTTCTGAGCCTTCTTTCAGAACGAATTTTGCAGAATCTCTTTTGAAGTCGCTTCGGAAATTAAATTTCCCACTTCTCGTTGGAAGTCACTTCAAGACTGAGAGAGAGAGAGAATCTCCTTTAGAAGGCAGATTTCTTTATGCTATTGGTGTTGTAGGTGTTGTGTTTCAATTGACAATTCAGAGCGCTATTTATAGCGCTCCAGGAGGGGCCAACGGTCCGAACCCAACGAAAAGTTGCAACGGTTCGGTCTTGAACCGTTGTAATGGTTCGCCCCAACAGTCTAACTATTGGCTGTCCAACTGGAGCGGTTCGGATCCGGATAGCGGGGCGGGTCCGTTGGCGGGCGGTTCGGATCCGGATAGCGGAGCGGGTATGCTTCGCGTAACCCATACCCGTGAGACCTGATTCAAAAAGAAGCAGGCCGGGTAGGGAACCCGGACCCGGTCCCGAGCCCGGCGCCGGTGCCAGCCGGCTGCCACCAGCGGCGGCGCGCGCATGTGCGGGCATGGTTTCCTCCCAATCGCGCGTGAAAACTCCAAGTACCCAAAGGGCACGCCCTTTTTTCTCAATTTTCTCTATATAAACACTACAAACTTCAATCCCATGGCCAATGTGGGACTAAATGCCTTTAGCTACATTTAGTCCTATTTTGGCTTTGAATTAGGCAATCTTTAGACTTGAATATCTCATTCATTCAAAGTGGGAATTGAACATGTGAATATACCACGTTCATCCCCATTGGAAGGAGAACACACTCCAACCATCATCCAATTGATTCGATCAACGGATCTCGCCGTAATTCAATTCAAAGATTCACATATATATTCTTCATATCCCAACATTTTTAGATTATCAACTCGTTCCTTCTGAGTTTGAAGAATCTCTAAAATCCTAATTTTATTTTATTTTTTATTTTTTTAGGTTTGGAGAGTTGTTTGGAAAACTAATGCTAGTTTCCCACCATGAGTTTTGAGGGGATGTTAAAAGTAGTATTAACATTAGAATACGTATTATATTAAAAATGTATTAGGAGTAGTATTAAGTTTCATTATTATGCTACTGTAATCTCTATATATACGGGCATTTTCCTCATCATCAATAACATCAATCCAGTTTTCCTTTCTTCGACAATTGTAACAACCAGAAAGAAAAAAATATAATGTCTTATTTCTAAGAGAAAATAATAATGAAACTAGATGTTCTATCTCCTTTCTCTCAATGCCTTCTTTATTGAGGAGAAACCACAATTAGAGATTTGTTTTTAGTTGTTTAGTTCTACAAATTTAACTTTATATCTTATGCTTATTTCTTTTTTCTCTTTTCAGTTGTTACTTGATTTAGAGTTTCAGATGAGCAGAATGAAACCAAACGCATTACTTCTAATCATTTTTTTCAGACTGCAGAGGGCAGAGGAACCAAATCTATTTTTTTCTGGTGCAAATTTTACTAATCAAAGTGTATCTCATTTTAGATTGTCAATTAATTGGCCCTAAATTATTTAGCCTCATAGAAGTAGGGAAGGATGCATTATGTTGACTCCCAGAGATTTGTTTTAGTCATATGAAAATTTTTAGTCAATCTTTAGTGAATCTTTTATATGTCCATAGTTTTCTTTTCTACTATTTTCCATTTAACTTGCTTTGGAGACGAAATTGTTGTTTCAGCATTTATTCTGAGCTTACAGGGTAAATTTTATCTATGAGGTTCTTATTTTTAAAATTTGTAATGTTATTTTCTCTACAAAATCATTTTTTAATTATATATGGAGTACGTTGATAGTCATTTTTGCGTAAATTATCCAAAAACCCCTCCAACGTTTGCCTCGGATATATGAAACCCCCCAACTTATTTTCTGCTTTCTCATTTTCGCAGTTTAAATAACTGCTGTTAAAATTGAATTGTCTGATTACTGTTTGCCCATATTTACTCTTAAGGGTCATCTTCAATCCCTTCTCACCCATTTCTCATCAAACTCATCTCATCCATAACTCCATGGAGTCGTCTTCTTCCTCTCTTTATTTCATGGTTTTAATCTTAAAGTTTCACCCCTCGTAATGAGATAAGGTTCCAAGATGCTATTGCATTGCATGAGGGATGCTGTTCTGTTAGTTCTAGGAATCAATCTAACAACTAATCAGTGTCACCGATCTAATTGGTCAGGTCGGTGAATATCAGGTGGGAGGTTTTCCGTTCAATATAATGTTTTTTTAATTACAGAACCACCTTTCAATTACCTTCCTTAGTTAAACACCAATTAGACTGGTATAAGTCAGTCTCAATATATTATATATCAGTATAACCCCTGTATAAAGAAAATTAATTCACTTATACAGTACTTGGAGTGAGCTACGCTTATAGCGAATCTCCTTAAGACAATACGTCTCCCGCTACAGTGCTAACGGGTTACTGGACGCTGGTCTCCCAAGATGCAACATTCCTTCACGGTATTTGGATAACACTATCAAATCACCGAACAGTCGAACCGTAATTATCGGTACATTCACAGGATTATCAAAGAAGCAGGACCAAGACAAATCTCAGGGAGAATATTTGTCTTTACTATGGAGGAACACCCACTGTAGAGAACGGAGGGAGATAAAATTATATTCTTCTTTGGAAGTCACATATTCAGACAACAATTCAATTAAAGAATTTGTTGAATTTTCTGAGCCTTCTTTCAGAAAGAATCTTACTTCAGAATCTTCACTTCCACTTCAGAATTTGAGTTGCAGAAGAAGGGGGAGAGAAAGCATTTTCGTCGTGTGTTTCAAATGGAAGAAAGGAGCGCTTATTTAGAGCGCTCCGGGAAGGGCAAAACTGTCCTACCGTTGCAACGGTTCGGTCTGAACCGTTGCAACGGATCGTTCCAGACAGAAACCGTTGTAGGTTTCCTGTCAGCCTTGCGCTTGTGCGGGTCCAGATAGCGGAGTGGGCACGATCCGCTGTAACCCATATCCGTGAGACCCGTTCAAAAAGAACCGCACCGAGTAGGGAACCCGAACCCGAGCTCCGGGCTTCGGCACCGGTGCCGGCGGTGGCGCGCGCGCACGTGTGGGTATGGTTTTCCCCTAATCGCGCGCGAAAACTTTAAGTACCCAAAGAGCACACCCTTTGTTCCTATTTTTCTCTATTTAAACACTTCAAACTTTCATCCCATGGCCAGTGTGGGACTAAATGCTTTTAGCTACCTTTAGTCCCCTTTTGACTTTTGAATTAGGTAAACTTTAGACTTGAATATCTCATTCATTCGAAGTCGGAATTGAACAATTGAATATATCACGTTCATCCCAATGGAAGGAGAACACACTCCAACCATTATCCAATTGATTCTGTCAACGGATCTCGCCATAATTTATTCAAAGATTTATATTTAATTCTTCATATTTCCCAACAATCCCCGACAATAAATGGAGATTCAAGGAATTGACACACAAGAGACTGACTCTATAGTGAAAGGTACTTTAAAAAAGTAACTGCATCAGGATAGGTGAACTAGGTCTTGAACTTCCATAGCGAAAGTTTTATTGGACTATACTCTAATCAGTGAACTAAGTCTTGAACTGTTAGCCGTTAGTGTAAGTTAAGTCAACAAGCTTAACACAGTAACTTTCAAAATCAACTTTGGTTCTCGGTTGTGTCCAATTTGGCCCTGGACATTCTTAGTTTCAGAGAGTATCTTTAGGGAATAACAACCTCCATAGAATTCTCAAAAGCCGACCCAGCTCTATATAAGTGATCATCCTATTAAGAGTTGTCTACTCTACCTCACTTATTTTAATAATGAGATATATGCATCATTAAAAGCGTTAAGCTTATCCTTAATCTACTTGTAGAAAGCACTTGTGTGCACCTTAGGAATGGATTGGAGTCAAGCTCCTAAGTGCTTACTTGCTGAGTCAATCATAACTAGTTTTTCCTCTTGAACTTAGTCCGTGAGATCTCCAGTCGATAAGTGAGGTTTCCATTAAGCTGACTCGGTAAGGTTAGGCTTTTTAGACCCATTTCCCTCGATGCGCTGTTTATATACGCTCTCCATTTAAACCTTTGGTAAACGGCTCCGCTAAATTATCTTTTGATGAGACAAAGTCAATAGAGATAATTTCATTGAGAGCACTGCTTAACGATATTATGTCTACGACGAATATGTCTAGACTTACTGTTATATATAAAATTTTGTGCCCTAGATATAACTGCATGATTATCACAGTGAATGCATATAGGCTTTGACCATAATGATATATCTTCTAAAATTATCAAAACCATTCTGCTTCTTCTCCGGCCTTATCTAAGCTATGAATTTTGATTTCATAGTGGAACAGACAATACATGTTTGTTTAGAAGATTTTCAAGATACCTCCGCTCCTCCTAGATAAATACGTATCCGCTAGTTATTTTAATTCCTCACAATCGGCAATTTAATTAGCATCACTGTACCTTCAAGTACAGGTGGATACTGTCTATATCTCAAGCATATTCCTTGGTATGTGATACGTAACCTAATACTCGTAGTAGAGCAGTCCAATGATCATCACTAGGGTTACTAGTGTTCTTCTTAACTTGCTTACAGCGTAATCAATATCGGGTCTAGTGTAATTCATTAAATACATTAATTTTTCGATAATCTAAGAATACTCCAACTGGCATACTCCAGTTCCTGTATTCTTATGAAGGTGGATGTGTAGGAAAAAGGATTTATATTCTCCTTTATCCCATGATCCTTGAATATTTCTATCATCTTATCTACGTAGTGAGATTGAGATAGTCTGATTTCATCTGATGTCTTATGATTTTAATTTCTAAAATTACATTAGCAACCCCCATATCCTTCATGTCAAAATTGTTGGATAACATTCTTTTAGTGGACTTAATAATTTCATATTAGTCCCAAGTATCAACATGTCGTCTACATAAGGACAAATATGATACATGTATTTTCAACTGTTTTAGTGTAAATACACTTATCACATTCATTGATAGTGAATCCATCTTTGATCATGACATATCAAATTTCTCATGCCATTATTTTGGAGCCTGCTCTAGACCATATAAGGATTTTATCAATTTACACACTTTGTGTTCTTGGCCTCGACTATAATCCATCAGGTTGCTATATATATATTTTATTTAATTTACCATTAAGAATGTAGTCTGACATCTATTTTATGGATATCTAAGTTATACAACTACTGCAATTGCAATCAACATCCGAATGAAAGTTATTCTTGTTACGGTGAATAAGTATCCAAGTAGTCCTCACTTCCTTTGTCGATAACTCTTGGCTACTAATCAGTCTTGTACGTATCGATAGATCCATCAGGTTTTAATTTTCTTTTAAAAATTCACTTACTCCCAATGGTTTACTGTCAGGAAGGCAAGTTTGCCAATTCCCAGTATACTTACTTAGTATGGATTCTATTTCGCTATTTATAACTTCTTTTCACATTTGTACTTCTGGGGTAGACATACCTCTTTAAATGTTTGAGGCTCACTTTCAATAACATATGTTATGAAATCTGAACCAAAAGATTTTGAGATTTTAGATCTTGACTTGAAAGACGAAGAGTTGTAAGTTTTGAGCACTTCTTAGACGACTGCGTACCTTTGCCTACGCTTCTTCACTTGAAAGACTAAGAGCTGTAAGTTTTAGGGATGGCATGATCCCAAGCTCTCTATTTGGGTTCGTTGTGCTTTCAACACCCTTTCAAAAAAGGAAAGAGATTTAGAGGTGGAAATAGATTGTATCAAGGTTGAAGACACTGTCAAAGAAGGGGAAAAGAAAGAGGACTTCGGAGGGAGCTTGAGCAGAAGAAAAGAGAAGTAGATGAATTCAAGTTGAAGAATACTCCCTGAAGCTTGAGTGGAGAAAATGAGGCAAACAACTAACAAACAAGTTGATTGTCTCCATTTTGTTGCCTCTTGTATTTTTTTTCAATGTGCCGACTATGTAACTGAAATGTCCCTGCCACAATATTTTTGCATATGAATGAATGAGAAAAGCTTCACCTTGTCTATCTTAATCCTGTAACACACTTTGTCTATTTCATCTTACAGCGGGGTGGGGGGGGGGGGGGGGGGGGGGGGGAGGGGGATGATGGAGAACAATTTAAAATTGATACAAGCCTTTATTCAAATTTAGATACAAGTTTGCAATATATCTTGAGCACAGAGTTAAATCTTTTAAATACATGAAAATGAAAATGATTGCATACATAACTAAATTCAGAGGATAGAAAGCACTCTTTCTATATGTTGATATGTCTTTAATGAATAAAAACAAGCCAAACCATCTTTGTAGACTTTTTCTCAAAATCAATTAGCCACCCTATGAAATCTCTAGACACCCTATGAAATCTCTAGCCACCCTAAAAGTTATCAATAGCCCCTTATGAAGATCTTAGCCACCCTAATGAAATCAATTCGGCCACCTATGATTTTGATGTATGTGTGGGGTGAAGTGATAAAGGGGTTCAGAATTTTCGCCTATAAATAGGCATCACATTGCATGAGATTTCAAGACAAGTAAGTGAGAACGAGAGAGTTGCTAATATTGTATTATCCTCTCATTTCTCTTGCTATTTATCTTCTTTTTGTTAAGCTCTAGTGAGTCGGGTTTCATTGAACTTGGGTGAGTGAGATTAGAGTTGTAATCTCTTGTATTCTCCCCATTTGTTAGTGGATTCCTCTTGCTATCATCTCCCATGGATGTAGGTCACATTGACCGAATCACGTTAAATACTGATTTGCTATCCTTTTTTTATTTCTATTAGCTTATATTGTTATCTGTTTAATCTCTCTTTATACTTGTCATTTCTTACATTAGAAGCCCACTGTTACAATAACTGGTATCAGAGGTGGTGTTATTTTCTTGTGGGTTTCGAGATGACTTCAAAAAAGTACAAAGTAGAGATATTTGAGGGAGAAATAACTTCAGTTTGTAGAGAGTCAAATGTGGGCTCTCTTGATGCAACAAGGCTTGTTGAAAGTCTTGTTCGGTAAGGATAAGTTGCCGGAATCCATGTCCGAGAACGCAAAGGAAGAACTCGAGATGAAGGCGCATAGTGCCATACAACTTTGTCTAGTTAACAAAGTTTTGCGGGAGATTGCCGATAAAAATACCACCGCCGGTTTGTGGCTCAATTAGAGAGCTTGTATATGACAAACTCCCTGACCAACAAGCTCTACTTGAAGCATCGCCTCTTCACCCTTCACATGAAGGAAGGTATACCAATTAAAGACCACTTAGATTAGCTCAATAAAATTCTCATGGATTTAAAAATATTGATGTAGAATAGATGAAGAAGATCAAGCTCTCATCTTATTATGCTCATTACCTCTTTCCTTTGAAAATTTTATTAATAGTATGTTCTATGGTGGAGATACACTTTCTTTAGAAGATGTTATATCAGCCTTATATTCTAAGGAGCTAAGATAAAAAGTGTCAGTTGTAGGAAGTGAGGATTAAGCAGAAGGCTTGCTTGTCCGTGGTCGTACAGAGAAGGGTTGAGAAAAATCTCGAAGAAAATCTAGATCTAAATCTAGGTGAAGAAAAAATATTGAGTGTCACTATTATCATAAGTTTGGACACTATAAAAAAGATTGTTTTAAGCTCAAAGAAAAAGAAAAAGAAGATGTAAGGAGAAAATTTCAAGATGAGAAATGTTCGGTTGTTAGTATTATAGAAGAAGCCTCCACATCACATTAGATTCTTTCAGTTACCGTCTTTGATGCCCGTTCATGAGATGAGTGGGTTCTTGATTCAGGTTGTTCTTATCACATATGTCCCCACAGGGACTGGTTTATGGCCTACCAACTATTGATAAAGGTAATGTCTTAATGAAAATAACATGCCCTGCAAGACAATTGGTATTGGATCATCAAGATTATGATGCATGACAGTATTATTAGAACGTTGAGTAATGTTCGGCATGTGCCAGATTTGAAGAAAAATTTCATTTTTTTGGCACCCTTGACTCCAATGGTTATAAGTTTTCAGCTGAAGGTGGAGTTTTGAGAGTTAGCAAAAGCTCTCTTGTTGTGATGAAAGGAAAGAAGGTGAATACCCTTTATATCCTTCAAGGTAGCACAATGACATATGATGTCGCTGTGTCAATGTCAGAAGACCCAGACGTAGATACACTCATTTGTGGCATATGTGGTTAGGGCATATGAGTGAGAGGGGCTACTGTGTTGAGTAAGCAAGGTTGCTTTGTGGCCAAAAATAGGAAAGCTTGACTTTTGTGAACATTGTGTTTTTTAGAAAGCAGCACAGAATTTCTTTTAGTAGGGTTCACAGGACTAAAGACACCTTAAACTACATCCATTCAGGTGTTTGGGGTCCCTCTCAGGTTCCATCGAAAGGTGAAGCTAGTTATCTTCTGACTTTAATTGATGATTATTCTAGAGAAGTTTGGGTGTATCCTCTCAAGCATAAGAGCGATGTGTTTGTTACCTTCAAGTAGTGGAAGGTTATGATCGAAAAGCAAATAGGAAAGAAGGTGAAGCGCCTCAGGACCGACAATGGAATGGAGTTCTATTCCATGGAGTTTGATCAATTCTGCAAAAATGAAAGAATTGTGCGGTATCGTACAGTTCGGTACACACCACAACAGAATGGAGTTGCAGAAAGGATGAACATGACACTGTTGGAGAAAGCTCGGTGTATGCTCTCGAATGCTGGTTTTGTCAAAATGCTTTTGGGCCGAGGCAGTAAATGCAACTTGCTATTTGGTAATTGGTCTCCCTCTACAACTATTGATTTTAAGACTCCTGAAGAGGTATGGTCTGGTACCCCTACTAATTACTCTCATTTACGAGTATTTGGTTGCCCTGCTTATTTTCATGTAAATGATGGTAAGCTTGAACCTAGGGCAAAGAAAGTTATATTTCTTGGTTATGCTACTGGGGCGAAGAGATACAGGTTGTGGTGTTCTGATCCTAAGTCACCTAAATTTGTTATTAGTAGAGATATTACTTTTGATGAAATTACATGCTTCAACTAAGAAAGGAGTCTGTTGTTGATATTACAAGTTCAGGAGAGAAAGCAAGTAAGCAGGTGGAGCTTGAGAGCAAGTTACAGAAGGAGTGCAGGAGAGCACACGTGTTGAACCAGTCGATGATGCTCAAGGTTCAACTTCGGGTGATGATATACTGCAAGAGCAACAGTACAGTATTACCACTGAGAGAGCAAGAAGGCAGATCCGTCCACCTAAGTGATACGTCTATGCAGATATGGTTACTTATGCTCTAAGTGTTACAGAATCTATTGAGATTCCAGAGCCTTCTACCTACAATAAGGCTATCAGTTCTGATGAAGCTATAGAATGGACTGTTGCTATCATTGAAGAGATGAAATCTCTTCACAAGAACCAAATATGAGAATTAGTGAAGTCGCCCAGGGTACAAAAAATTGTTTGCTGCAAATGGAACTTTAAGAAGAAAGAAGGAATTCCTGGTGCTGAGTCTGTAAGATATAAAGCACGCTTGGTAGTCAAAGGCCACAGTCAGACAGAGGGTGTCGACTTCAATGGAGTATTCTCTCCAGTTGTGAAGTACACCTCTATTCGCGGTGTTCTTAGCCATGGTTGTTTGATTCGATCTAGAGCTTGAGTAACTTGATGTGAAAACAACCTTTCTTCATGGCGAGCTTGAAGAGCAAATTTTTATATATCAATCAGAAGATTCCTTATTGAAGGCAAAGAAGATCATGTGTTCAGGTTAAAAAATCTCTTTATGGTTTGAAGCAGTAACCTAGGCAATGGTTTTGAAATTTGATACTTTCATGATTGAGCATGGTTACTCTAGGAGTAAATATGATAGTTGTGTTTATCATCGGAAGCTTAATGATGATTCTTTTGTAAATTTACTTTTATATATTGAAGACATGTTGATTGCAGTTAAAGACATGTCTGAAGTTGATAATTGAAAGCTCAACTCAAACAAGAATTTGAGATGAAAGATTTGGGAGCAGCAAGAAGAATTTGAGAATAAAAATTCACAGGAATGGCAAGAAGGAAATTGTTCCTATCTCAGAAGAAATATATCGAGAAGGTGTTGGAGAGATTTGACATTTGATGTCAAACCTGTGAAAACTCCACTTGCTGCTAATTTTCGACTTTCAGCAGATTTGTCTTCTCAACTGATGAAGAGGAGAAGTACATGTCTCATGTTCCCTATACCAGTGCAGTTGAAAACATTGTGCATGTTATGGTGTGCACTCAATCGGACATTTCACATACAGTCAGTGTCGTAAGTCAATATATGAATAGGCCAGGAAAAGTCATTAGCAGGCAGTGAAATGAATTTTACTATATTTAAAAGGATCTACAAATATCGCAACCGCCGTGGTAGGAAAAATAAACAACTTGATGGTGAGGATCCGATCATGAGGTGACCGGATCTGAGCTGTAGATGTCGTGACAACCCTGATGGGTGACCAAGAGTTGGCTGGATATGAGCAACAGTTTCTGCAATTGTGGTGGTCGGGAAATGCCACAATGTTGGTGGTGGGGGACTCGGCCATGGGGTGATCAAATCTGAACTGTAGATGCCTCGATGGCTGCCAAGAGATCCGACCTAGGAATAGATGTGTCTTAGCTGCAGACGTCGCAACTGCGATGGAGGAAGAAGCCACGACTTCGCTGAGGGTTTTCTGGTGGCTTCGTTTTTCTTTTTCTTTGTTTTTTCTTTTAAAGGATCAAATTGCATATGACTGTTCCATGCAAGTTTGTACCCTTATATCTTGGGAATATTTCGTGAAGTTCTTATCAATAAAACACCAGGGTTCTTACCTCACGGTTTTATCTCAATTTTTTTTATCTAGTTATCTTTGCATAAATCTCTTCCCCCACGCTCACATGGGCTTGCATGACAATCATCTATTTAAAGCTCTCTGTTTTGGTCCAAACAAGTGCCTGTCTCCTGGTAGGGGTGATGAGACACCTAAAAGCCCTACAACATTGCTGGTTATACACACATATATAGAACTCTTGTGCAAACCCATGTGCTAGATTTCAAAAGAGTGCTACTTCCATGTTATATGTTTTGGGACTATAGAAGGTATGGATTTGGATAATTAAAATACAAAACTCGTATGTTAAATGGGTTAGGATTTGATTTTTGTCGGATTATACTCATTCTTATTATTTTTGTCATAGAAATTGTCCCATCCTTGGTGGGTTGGGTTAAGGTTGGAGCTCACTGTTTGCTTGCAGTAGTAAATCCTAAAGAGCTCAAAATACTGTGAGTTGTCTCAAAGTGACTTTTTCTTTGTGAATATGGTAAGCGTTGTATTATTGAGAGGAAATAATGAACAGAGCTACAACAGTGCAGCAAGGGACTGAAAGTATCAAACACAACAATTCAAAAAAATCAAATGTCAACTCAAAGCATAGATTTCCTGAAAATGCATTAGAAGATGGATCAGAAGAATTTGGAAGCGCATTGGCAAATACTTCCAGCAGAAAAGGTCACAAAATTGCAAATTCCTATTGTTTATTATTTTGGAAAGGCCCTTCCTTTTTTTGGGTGGATTTCTAAAAGTTCTAATGTATAAATAAACAATAGAGTCTCAGAAATAGTTCTGAGAACCTTGGTGCAAACAAATCCTATAAAATAACCTTTTAAGTACTGTGTTCTCTGCTTAGATTTCTTGAAAATATGCTGTGTGTCCAATCTGATGATGTCCTATTGCTAGCTATTTGATCAATAAAGCCATAATACTGGGGTTTGTGTGGTTGAAGGAATCCGAGTGAAGCTCGCAACAGAAACAAAAGCTTCAATTCACTACTTGCGACAACAGTTCTGATTTTACTGTAGGAGTAAACTAGGAAGATTATGGAGTTTCCAATTTTCCAAGCAACCCTGTGTAACTCAACAAAGTTGGCTAGTAGCTTGAAAAGCAACCAATCTGCAATTTAGAATTGGCCAGATGATTAGAGAGTCTATTCTCTCATGTTCTGGTTCTATTGTTGGAATATAACAGGAAATATATAGAGTTGAAAGTCCGTTTCTCGGATCGACTGATATGACTACAAACTAAATTCGAACATCTAGAAATTTGAATGAATCTACAATATATTTGGACCTTCATTTAGGTTGTTTGAAACTAGTTATACTGTAGCTATGAGTTTTGAGAGGTTGGAAGGCACTATCAATTCCATGAGATTTCTATCTCTTTGTTGGTTAAGGTTTTTCTTCGTTGGTGGTTGGCAGAGGGTTTTCTTATTTATGGTGAAATACAGAGTTAGGTTATGAAGATGAGAACACTTTGTTGATCGGACGGAGATCCTCATTTAGTGATTGGACATGGTTATTTCCATTGCTCTTGACCATGCAGGGACTTCTTGTAATTAGTAAGAGTTTCTCATATTTGAAATTGAAGATCTTTTTTGGGCTTTTTGTATTAGAGAAACTGTAGGTATGCCACCCTAATTTGTAATATTCTCCCTGCTACTTGGATCTTTATTGCCTTTACCAGTGGATGTGGGCTGAATTCAATGTGTTGGAATATCAAATAAAATGTCTTTTTTGGAAGATGATGAGTCAACATCTTTAATTAGAAAGATTGAAGAGTCATCATTATCAATTTAGTCATCATCAATTAGGAGTCATCATCAAGTGAGTCATCATCAATTTGGAGGTTGCTATTCTTGAATTTGGAGGTTGCTATTCTTGTAAGTTTTTGAAGCCTATAAAAGGCCATGTACCTCTTTGTTTTTTGTATCAAGCAATAAAGCAAGCAAGCAAGAAAAAAAAAAAAGAGAGTTGCTCTCCTCTTAAAATTTTAGATTATAGTATATTAGTCCGTAGACTAGTATACAACAATTGGTATCAGAGCTGTTCACATGGAACCAATTCAATTGTTTGTTTCCTCTTCTCCTCATGGCCTCCACTAACAATCTCCTCAATCCACAAGTGCCCAAGTTATTGAAAGATAACTATGAGAGTTGGTCGATTCAGATGAAAACTCTATTTGGTTCTCAAGAGTTGTGGGAGCTGATCGTTGATGGGTTTAAGGAACCCACACCGAGGTAGAAGCCGCCTACACCGCCGAAGAGAAGAAGGCTCTTAAAGAGCAAAGAAAGAAGATAGCAAGGCTCGTTTTCTACTCTATCAAGGGTTGGACGAGTCTACCTTCGAGAGAGTTGCCGAAGCAACGACGAGCGAGGAAGCATGGGAAATCCTTGCTACCATCTACAAAGGAGTCGAGCGGGTGAAGCGAATTCGCCTTCAAACTTTGAGGGGCGATCTTGAAGCCGCTCAAATGAAAGATGAAGAAAAAATCTCCGATTATTATTCACGATTACTACTAATTGTAAATAAAATGAGGAGAAATGGAGAGAAGATGGAGGACGTTCGAGTGATGGAGAAATTGCTGCGATCCTTCACATCAAAGTTCGAGCACGTGGTGACGGCAATTGAGGAGTCCAAGAATTTGGAGGAGATCTTAATAGAGCAGCTTTTGGGATCTCTCCAAGTTCATGAACAACGCATGCAAAAGAAGACTGGTTCCATAGCCTTGAAACAAGCATTAGAGTCAAAACTGACTCTAAATGATCGTGGCTCACATAGTAGAGGTCGTGGTCGTGGCAGAGGCAGGGGACGTGGTCCCCAACAACGAGCCACTCAAAATCAAGTGGAGTTCCAAAGCTTCAGAGGTCGAGGACGAAGCAATCGGGGAAGATTTACATCTGGACGTGAAAACAATAAGAACGTCCAATGCTACAACTGTCAAAAATTTGGACACTATGCCTCAGATTGCTGGCACAGAACTGAAGATCTTACCAATCTTGCTGAAGCAACAAATGACATGGGTAAGAATCTACTCTTCTTCTTACTCATGATGATTCAAGTGTGCAGAATGATGTTTGGTACCTTGACTCGGGTGCTAGCAACCACATGTGCGGGAAGAAAGAACTATTCATGGAACTCGCAGACGGAGTTCATGGAAGTGTGAGCTTGGGAGATTCTTCAAAACTCTCCGTTGAAGGCAGAGGGAAGATCAAAATCTATCAAAAGGATGGTAAGCCCGAGTATATTTCCGATGTTTATTATATTCCTAACATGAAAAGTATATTCTCAGCATCGTCAATTACTCGAAAAAGGATATAAAGTATATATGGAGAACAACCACCTTTGGTTGAAAAATGCAAAAGGAGGTCTTATAGCTTGTATTAAGATGACAAGGAACCGCATGTTTCCCTTGCATCTAAACACAAAGGTTGAGAAGTGTTTTCAAGGACTCATAGAGAATGAGTCATGGAGGTGGCATCTTCGCTTCGGTCATCTAAATTTTAGCGGCCTGAAGTTACTATCTACAGCCGGCATGGTACGAGGTTTACCAACAATCGATCCACCAAGTCATACTTGTGAAGTTTGCATAATTGGCAAGCAAACACGACTTTCTTTTCCCATGGAAAATCGTGGAGAGTGGAGGCACTATTACAACTTGTTCATACTGACATCTGCGGACCGCTAGATCCCGTCTCTTTAAGAGGTAATAGATATTTTATTACTTTCATTGATGATTTCAGTAGAAAATTGTGGGTGTACATTCTTAAAGAAAAAATCTGCTGCCTTTACTACCTTAAAAAATTTTAAAGCTCTTGTTGAAGCAGAGAGTGGCTATAAGCTAAAAACTCTCCGATCTGATCGAGGTGGTGAGTACACCTCAAATATGTTTCAAGAATATTGCAGGGAGCAAGGCATAAAGAGGCAGTTTACTACTGCCTATACACCACAGCAAAATGGCATCGCAGAAAGAAAGAACTGCACTATTCTTGACATGACAAGAACCATGCTTAAAGAAAAGGGATTACCGAAGCAGTTTTGGGTGGAAGCTGTGGCATGTTCAACCTACTTGCTCAACCGGTACCCGACGAAGCAAGTGAAGGGCAAGACGCCTCAAGAAGCATGGAGCGGCTATACGCCTAATGTCGCACACCTACGAATTTTTGGGTGTGTTGCATATGCTCAAGTACCTGAAGTCAAAAGGAAGAAGCTTGACAATCATGGTGAAAAATGCATTTTCATCGGATATAGCGAGGAGTTGAAGGCATACAAGCTTTACAATCCACTAACTAAGAAACTAGTGGTTAGTAGAGATGTTGTCTTCAATGAAGCTGAAGTATGGAGTTGGAGCAATGAAGAGACTGTCAAAGAGCAACCCATGGTGAATGAACCTGACGAGCCCCTACAAGAGGATCCACCACCAACTACACCACCATCTCCTCAACATGCTACACCGTCTCCTGCAAGAGGTTCTCCATCTTCTGGGGAAGGTAGTAGCAGCGAATCCTCCGTGCAACGAGGTCCAATCAAAATGAGAAGCCTCAGGGAGATCTATGAGCAGATAGAAGAAGATGGAGAAACTAATCTCTTTTGTTTATATGCCGATCATGAGCCTCTCACTTTCCAAGAGGCTAAGGGAGAAGAATGTTGGCAATCAGCAATGAAGGAGGAGATGCATGCCATCCAGAAGAACGACACATGGGATTTGACAACACTTCCACAAAATCACAAGGCGATAGGTGTCAAATGGGTGTACAAGATCAAACGCACACAGATGGTGAGGTTGATCGTACAAGGCGAGGCTTGTGGCGAAAGGCTACAAACAAAAATACGGCATCGACTATGAAGAAATCTTTGCACCAGTTGCTCGATTAGATACGGTGAGACTATTAATTTCACTTGCAGCTCATCACAGGTGGAAGTTATATCATCTTGTTTACGGAGTCGGTCTTGTGAGTCGCTATATGGAGACACCGAAGGAGTCTCATTGGCTAGCTGCAAAGAGAATTCTAAGGTATATCAAAGGCACACTCAACCTTGGTCTATTTTATACTTATGGTGAAACTGCAGAGTTAGTAGGCTATTCAGATAGCGACTGGGGAGGTGACCAAGATGAGAAGAAAAGCACCACTGGCTATGTCTTTTATCTTGGGTCAACTGCATTTTCATGGACCTCAAAGAAGCAAGGAGTCGTGGCCTTATCTTCATGCGAAGCAGAGTATGTTGCAGCTTCATCTACTGTATGTGAAGCTATTTGGTTGCGGAACATTTTAAAGGAATTGGATCATCCACAAGAAGAAGCGACTGTAATATTTGTGGACAACAAATCAGCCATCCAACTTGCAAAGAACCCAGTACATCATGGGAGGAGCAAACATATAGATACACGGTTTCATTCTCTCAGAGGCCATGTAAAGCAGAAAACTGTGAAGTTGGAGTATTGTCATACCATGAAGCAAGTAGCAGATATTTTCACCAAGCCATTGCCTATTGAACCTTTCAGAAGGCTAAAAGAAATGCTCGGTATGAAAAATATTTGATTTGAGGGGTGTGTTGGAATATCAAATAAAAATGTCTTTTTGGAAGATGATGAGTCATCATCTTTAATTAGAAAGATTGAAGAGTCATCATTATCAATTTAGTCATCATCAATTAGGAGTCATCATCAAGTGAGTCATCATCAATTTGGAGGTTGCTATTCTTAAATTTGAAAGTTGCTCTTCTTGAATTTGGAGGTTGCTATTCTTGAATTTAGAGGTTGCTATTCTTGTAAGTTTTGAAGCCTATAAAAGGCCATGTACCTCTTTGTTTTTTGTATCAAGCAATAAAGTAAGCAAGTAAAAAAAAAAAAAGAGAGTTGCTCTCCTCTTAAAATTTTAGATTATAGTATATTAGTCCGTAGACTAGTATACAACAATATTCGTGAAGGACTTGGGGCACCATCCCAAACCATCCCAAAAGACTAGTCTATTAGGTGAAGTTGCCCAAATTCTTATAAATCCAAGACCATCCCATCCCCATGTCTAGCCGATGTGGGACTATTTGTTCGACCCAAATCCCAACAATCCCCCCTCGAACAAAGAGTCTCCCTGCAAGCTCAACTATCTTCGCACCGGAAGATCAAATGCTCCATCGAGATCCAACGTCTCCTCACGCAGGTCAACTGCATTTTCATGGACCTCAAAGAAGCAAGGAGTCGTGGCCTTATCTTCATGCGAAGCAGAGTATGTTGCAGCTTCATCTACTGTATGTGAAGCTATTTGGTTGTGGAACATTTTAAAGGAATTGGATCATCCACAAGAAGAAGCGACTGTAATATTTGTGGACAACAAATCAGCCATCCAACTTGCAAAGAACCCAGTACATCATGGGAGGAGCAAACATATAGATACACGGTTTCATTCTCTCAGAGGCCATGTAAAGCAGAAAACTGTGAAGTTGGAGTATTGTCATACCAAGCCATTGCCTATTGACCTTTCAGAAGGCTAAAAGAAATGCTCGGTATGAAAACATTTTGATTTGAGGGGGTGTTTGGAATATCAAATAAAAATGTCTTTTTTGGAAGATGATGAGTCATCATCTTTATTAGAAAGATTGAAGAGTCATCATTATCAATTTAGTCATCATCAATTAGGAGTCATCATCAAGTGAGTCATCATCAATTTGGAGGTTGCTATTCTTGAATTTGGAAGTTGCTATTCTTGAATTTGGAGGATGCTATTCTTGAATTTAGAGGTTGCTATTCTTGTAAGTTTTGAAGCCTATAAAAGGCCATATACCTCTTTGTTTTTTGTATCAAGCAATAAGTAAGCAAGCAAGAAAAAAAAAAAAAGAGAGTTGCTCTCCTCTTAAAATTTTAGATTATAGTATATTAGTCCGTAGACTAGTATACAACAATATTCGTGAAGGACTCGGGGCACCATCCCAAAAGACTAGTCTATTAGGTAGAGTTGCCCAAATCCTTATAAACCCAAGACCATCCCATCCCCATGTCTAGCCGATGTGGGATTATTTGTTCGACCCAAATCCCAACAATCCCCCCTCGAACAAAGAGTCTCCCTGCAAGCTCAACTATCTTCGCACCGGAAGATCAAATGCTCCATCGAGATCCAACTTCTTCACTGCGTGAGGAGACGGCACGCCTTATGTGAAGTACCCAACTGCAGTCGCAGTCCTCTACACCACCAGTCCTCTACACCACCACACACGCACCGGAAGATCAAATGCTCCATCGAGATCCAACTTCTTCACTGCGTGAGGAGACGGCACGCCTTATGTGAAGTACCCAACTGCAGTCGCAGTCCTCTACACCACCAGTCCTCTACACCACCACACACACGACTAAGTTCGGGGCATGGCTCTGATACCACGTGAAGGACTCGGGGCACCATCCCAAAAGACTAGTCTATTAGGTGGAGTTGCCCAAATCCTTATAAACCCAAGACCATCCCCATGTCTAGCCGATGTGGGACTATTTGTTCGACCCAAATCCCAACAAATGGAACTATCAAAACTAACTACCAACGGTTAGCTATTACAGAAATTTTCATTTGATTTTTACATCAACAAATCAATATTCTTTTCACATATTTCAATGATTGTCAAACAAGATATGACATATTCTGTGGTTTATAATAAACTTTTCCTGTGCATCCATCCAAACACATACACAATGTTCGAATAATTGTTTATCTTAACCAGTTTGAGGTGTACCTGCAAAACAAAAGGTGTGTAAAACACTTTGATCAGATACTTTTATTTTATCAACCAATGCATTCTAATTATCGGAGATTGAATAGTGAGGTTACTTAAGATGTAGAACTTATTTTATTGGCTATTCAGGAGGTGATATACGTGACAAACAATAAAATATTTACAAATGCAGGAGTAAATCATAGTATATGAGCATGCACCTACACCTAGCATTTACTGGATTTTACATGTGGCATGTTCTAAACTAAAAATAAAAATGAGCCTATAGGGTCCAGTGTCCTAGTACAAATAAAGTTTCTTTCTAGTCCAGAAGATTAGTTAGTTTATCAGCAACCGCGTTTATACAAGCCAGCCAACATGTTTCTACATGGCAGAAGAAACTACCCAACAGTAGCTGTAAATTTCATAGAATATTTAAAATTTGCAAGCCAGCTGGAAATAGTTTTCTTCTGTTTCCTGGAATTAAGATAAAGATTATACTTCATTATCGTTTTAATTGATAAGGTGGATAATTTCACCGTATTTTCAGCCGGGTTAAATTGCATTCATTGTGCTATGCACTTAAGACCTTGACCCTCACAAGCAAGAGTTTAAGCCAAGAAGATGGAAGATTGAAAGATATTATGTGTGAGTCTTTTGTAAAATTGTAGAATGTTAAGACACAAGTGGATTGTGCCTATGCTTGAAATGCCAATCTTCTAATAGCAAGATGCAAGAAATGTATCGGTTTCCGAGTAGTTATGACGTGTCTTTATCTTGTTTCATTATTGGCTAGCTGATATCCTCCCTTGTGTGCCTCTTAACTTTTGACTGGCAACTAATGTTTTCTTCTTCTTTGGGGTTTTGATAAATTATCTCCATGGCCTAACAGATATCCTTATCAGTTATCATATTGATTTTTGTTTGCATTACAAGCATGCAGGTATACATGGGCATTTCCCCCCCTTTATTATGGTTATCTGACCTCTTTCTATGATCAGAAAGTAGGTTCATCTCTTTTGGCTTCCAAGATTTTCAGGGGGCATGATTGCACTGAAGTGAACAAACACTTATCGTACAATACAATGGATGTATTTTGCTCCTGCAGGCCAGCATCATCATGGCTCATCTTGATGTCTTCAAAGAGGTGAAAAAGTTAAGACGTGGCTACAGTTTCTGATAAATTGAAACGATGGGAAGTTGGGAAATGTGGTGAACATCCTGATCTGGACATGATTGATTCATGGGCCCCTACATTCTCATTGCCTGTTGCTCACAGAGTCAGCGAGCACTCTGCATTGTTCTTGTACATGGAGTTTGGTTGGCTTTGGATCAACATGCAAGTCCCTTCTTAGCTCATTCTGTTTGACATTGGATATCGGCAGTCTAGACCCTTGCCTTTCGGGAATCTGTTCAGTTTTTATCGTGCTTTGGTGAAGCCAGACCGCTGGAGTCTAGTTGCGCCTCGTTGGCCCTTGGGTTTCAAAGTAGAAGGGGACATCAGCTAAATCCTGGCCTCAAAGGACACGGTGATTAAAAGTATCTTGCAACGTTGCAACTTGCAACCTTAAAGTCAGTAAGTGTTCGACTTTTATTTTGCTGTTTCAATCATTTTCCAACTTTATTAAAATCTTTCAGCACAAATATCTCTATAGTTTGAATTGTTTATGGAGAGTAGCTAAGTTGTTTCCTAGGACTAAGAGTTGATTGAAAGGACCTATCCATCAGGTTGGTCTTCCTTGTTTGCAGAGTACAGAACTCTGTGTTTATATATTTTGCACTTGAATCCTACCAAAGGTTTCCAAATCTTTTAAACAGACACACACTGAGTCATACTAGACCTAACAATGAGTAACAAACTGCAAAAGAGCAGTATATGGAACGTACAGACTTTATGGATGCCAATCATTCTAGAGTTATTAGACGTATACTGCCAGTTGATAGCCAACAGTGAAATATTATTTGATATTATTTCTTGAAATATCTGGACACCTTTCATAAAGCTTAGATGAACTTGCGCGCGCGCGCGCACACAGAGTTCAGCTTAAAAAATAACTTCTTGATGTTGACTATAAAGAGCAAGCAGAAATGACGTCTAAAGTTTCTAAAGAGAAGTTTATCTACTTTACACAGCAGGTTGATTTCTATGTTCAGCGGCGCTTTCTTAGCTTGATGAGGCCTTTTCCTCTCGAGTTCGCCAAATTTGAATTTGGCTTTGCTGCAGTCGTTATCTCACATTTTTTTTTTCTCAAGCCACATTATTCTGCAAATGTCTCTATCAAATATGATCTGTTGTGAGAAATTCTTTGTGGCTTAAATTAGAAAGCAAGAGATTTATATAAAGATCATTGAGGCCTTAGAGTTGTCAGCTTCTGTCACTCTCTTGGCTTTTGTTCTTTCCACTTCTTCAAGCGAAGGCTGCTGCAAACAGATTGTAATGAATAGGCCAGGGTCCTCTTTACTAGTTGGCAGATTGCCTTGTATGAATTACTCCCTTTCTAGTTCTTACCAAACAGTTTAAACTTTTTGGTCACACTGTCTTTGCCTTCTGATTAAAGGAGCTTTGTTTTGTGCTGTGCTTATTTTTATCTTCGATGTGTCTGACAAGTATCTGACATGCTTCTTGCGAAAAAAATTCAAGTGATTAAATTTGATTTATAATAGTTCCAACGAATTCGCGAGCGAGCTTATCTAAGTATATTTCTCGTCCCATCAACGTCTCTGATGGGGTTCCAAAAAAGCTTAACCAAATACAGCCGATCCAAAAGGCATCTATTTCTTGTCCCATCAATGTGCAAAAGAAATGGGGCTTTCTGTGTGCTTGTTATCTAGTTATCTCTGTAGCTATTTGTTATCTCTGTAGCTATCTCTTCCCCCACATTCACATGAGTGGGGCAGTCACTGAGAAGCTCGATGTTTGGGTCCAAACAAGTGCCTGTCTTACTTGTTGGGGTGATGCATCAACTCGAAGCCTTGCCGGATTGCTGGTTATGTGCACGTATGATCTCATGTGTTGGCCACCAACAGGGTGGCACTGCCATGTTATTTGTTTTTAGGACTATAAACAGGTTAGATTTCATATATACCATTTTGATTGTCAAACAACCTGTGAAATAATGTGTTGGTTATCATATATTATGTATTTCATGTGGCATCCATTCGAACGCAAATATAAGCACAAACATAGATTCTTCAACCAGATTTTTCTTATTTGTTAAGGGTATTGTTAAACTCTATTGTTGATTAGTTACATTTGGAGTCATATTGCTATATGTATTAGTCATGGTTTAAAATCTCAGTATCTGTATCGTGCAGACCAATGATTTTAATATCAATATTGTCAATATCAGCGATCAATATCAGCGATCAATATCGACAATATTGGTCAACTCATCAATATCGTCTTCGATATCAGCTGATATTTTATATCATATCGGGTACCTCAAAATTTGATACGATATATATGGCGATATTCCATGATACTAAGGTCCTACTTGTATTTTGAGTTGAATTTTTATTGCCGATAAATAATAGTATAAAGAGAGGACTCATCCACTCTTTTAAATTTTTATTCCTCTCAAATTCTGATATGGTATCAAACGAAAAACCTTAACCTTAGCCTCCTTCTTTAGAAATATTAACCCTGACCATCACCCATCTACACCAACCTTTTTTTCTTTTTCTTTTCTTTATCTTTTTTATTAGATCTAGTGATTTGAATTCAGATATAAAAAAGTTATTGTTCACGATGGACAATACCGCATACTGTTTAACATGAACAGCAAAAAAATAATCTAAATATCTAAAACTCTAGCCTTTTTCTTACCATCCCACCACAAAAATCCTCGTTCCTTGATCTTGCTTTCACCACATCTCTTCTTCATGCCTATGTGACATTGTTGAGGCCTTGCTATATGTTCCTGACCTCGTCAAGGCCTCTGCTACTCCTTCATGCCTATTGATGACCTCTTAATGCCCCTACTGATTTCGCTGAGGCGATCTATCTTCTCTACCGTTATCTACTGCCCTGCTTGAACGTCCTTGTTGATATTTTCTGTGGCTACTACTAACTGAATATCTTCTTACTCGTGTTTAGTAGCTGCTATGTCTTTCAAAGATATCAAGCACACATTCGATTCCACTGTTCCAAAGCACTTTTGGCTACAACCGTGAAATTCAGTGGTACTATCTTCTCTGGGCCCTGTCCTTTCGTCTCACTATCGGTGCACAGAAGATGAAGCATCTTACAGAGGATCCTCCAGTACCGGATACTACAACCTATAATGATTAGGTGGCCAGTGACTGTAGCGTGATGAGTTGGCTGCTCAAGGGTATGGACGAGAAGGCTAGTGTAAATGTCATGTTTCTAAAAGCTGCTAATGAGATATGAGATACTTTGAAGGAGAAATATTCTAACGAGAATAATATTTCTCATGCTGTTGATCTGCATGAGAAGTTATTCTCACTGCGACAGGATGATCATTCTCTACCTGGCTACACTTTGAGTTGCAGCGACTCTTGATAAGTTGGATTTTTATTAGCCCCTTGCACTAGTTTGAAGTTGCTTTAGAGGTATCATGATGAGTTAACAGTGGTTTAATTTCTTTCCGGGTTGGACATCTTCTTAGATAATCAAGTTCGAGAACAAGTTCTTAGTGGTGATACTGTTCCTTCTCTCTTTACCACCATGTCTCGAGTTCGTCGTATTTCTATGAGAGGTGATTCCTGTTCTGGTGGTGAGAACTCTGCTATGGTAGCTGGAGGTCGTGACAGAGGTGGAGGACGTGATCGTGGCCATGATTCAGGGAGGATGTGGACGCAAAGATAAGAGTCTACGTCATTGTACTCATTGTGGTATAGATAATCATACATTAAATAAGTGTTGGGACAAATTTTGTAAACCTGAGTAGGCTTAGGTTGCAAATTCTACATCTATATCTACTTTAGCTACTACCTTCATTGCCGCTCCTATTGTGTAGATCTCTCAAGTAGATGATAAGGGTTTCCTTCAGCTACGGACTGCTCAGGCATCTAGTCAGCTAATGTTACTATACATGAGGCTATTTTAGGTACAAGTGCATTTATTGCTTCCTTTGATAAGCTTTGATATTAAATTTAGGAGCCTCCACTCATATGATAGGTATCAAAGAAAAATTTTACTCTCTTTCATTCTTAGATAACATTTCTTCTGTTAATATTGCTAATGGTACCTCTTTCACTGTTCATGAAAAATGTGTTATTTATGCTACCTCTTCTTTGTCACTAAATGAGTTCTTATTTGTTCTTAAATTCCTTGTTAGTCTAATAATTATTAGCAAACTTACTACACAAATTTATTGTTTTGTTATCTTTTACCCTTTCTATTGTGTGTTTCAAGATCTATAGGCTGGGATGAGGATTGGTTTGGGTCATAAATATGGCGGCCTCTATTACTTTCATAATGATATACTCTACTTTAGTTTAACTATTATTTCTCTTATAATACTCCATTACAATGGTACCACAGGTTGGGACATCCTTCATTACAAAAGTAGAGTTAAATATTACCCACTGAGTCCTCTAATACTACTTTAGAGTGCGAGTCTCATCAGTTAGGAAAGCATCATTGTACTTTCTACCCTAGTCGTGCCAATAAGAGTTCTCTTTTTGATCTAGTCCACTCTGATATTTGGGAATTGTGTCATGTTACTTCTATGTCTAGTTTTCGATATTTTTACTTTTTATATATAATTATTCTAGAATATCTTGAGTGTATTTGCTGAAAGATAGGACTCAGATTCTTATTAGTATTAAAAAATTTTTCACTGAAATAAAACCCAATATTTAATTACTATTTGTGTTTTACACACTGATAGTGCTTTTGCATATACTCAAAAATGAATTTCTCATTTTTGTGCATCACATGGTTTATTACAGTAGATCACCACACACTTCACATCAGAATGAGTATCTGAAAGAAAACCAAGACACTTTTTAGATGTGACTCGCACCTTGTTGATTCACATACATGCACATAAAACTTTTTAGAATGAAGTTATTATCTGTTCTTTTCACTTGATACTACTGTTTCGGTAGCAGATCTGACCCCAGACAAGATTGCTAGAGATCCATCTCTTGGATCGGTTGCTGATGAGCACTTTGACCTTGCTGCTCCTCAGAATGCGCAGCCCTGTGGTCACCGGGTTACCTCGGGTCTAGGTTCCATGGTCCCAGGTTCTACCTCATGACAACCCCTCGAACGGCCTGTGTCAGCCACTGCAATTGCTCTCTCGAAAGCTGCCTCTTCTACTGACCAACCCCAAAATTTTCCTAATTGCAGTGTTTTATCCACTCAACCCCAAGTTGGCTGGCCTACTATGCTGCGAACCTGAGCTCTTTTAACTGCCATAAAGGTAAAATATAGATGTGGGCTTTGTTGATTTTAACTTGACAAATCTTTCTTCTCTTACCACAACCAAGTCCACAAAAGCAGCAGACTTAGCCCACCAGATCTCAAAAATAATTGTGGGATTATTTCTTGGCCAACCTTAGGCCAGGTGCTCAAAAGGCAGTGGACCTAGCTCAAACAGCCCTGTTTTCCATTGATTTGCAAAAAGGGAAAACTTACAAAAAAGGATCGAGGAGCTAAATTACAAGTAACACAATAGATTACAAGTAGATTTCCTTGGAGATTCTGGAGAAGTGTGCCGGTAGGAGTCTGGTCAGCGCGCGACCACTTTGTCCCTTTGACGATGCGAGCGATGAGATTCCCTTCTCGCTTGGTTCGGAGAATCGGAGAACAGAAGGTTGGTAGAACCCTCTTGTTGCTTCTCAAAACCGCCTTCGCTTAGGAATTCCTTCTCGCCTGGTTCCAGAAATTCCTTGGGAAGAAGGTAGGTATTAGGGTATCAGCACCCTGATTAGAGAAGTGATTCTCTGAAGTCTCTGAATTCTTGGAAGCAAGAGACTAGATCTCTGTTTGTGCGCGGTGCGTCTTCTCGAGAAGTCTACTGTCTCTTTGGAGCGTATCGCATGTCCTCTCTCCTTGTGCCCCTGGTGGGATATTTATAGGGAGAGCAGGGGTATAATTGTCCCTTAAAAATATAGAAACAGATTGAATCAAGTCTGTTTAAATCTGAAAAGTAGTCTTGCTGCGAGGCTAGAATCAGCTTCTGCGAAGCTAGAAGTAGCAGGTTGTATTGATCCTCTTGATCTGTTTTGATCCTTTCCATATAATTAGAAGATTTCCCCTGATCCTCTTACTCGTTTTAGGAGAGTCAAGAGATTATGGCAATCAACTACCAAATTTGATCTCAGATTTGATCTTGATTGGATTTGATCTTGATCTGAATAGATTTGATCTCATCTGGAGATTTAATTGGTCAAAGGTTGACCATGACGGACCCGCAGCGGCGCACCCGCGTCGAGCTCGCAGCAGAGCTAGAAGGCGCATGTGGCAAAGTCAGAAAACAGCTCTTTAGCGGAGCTAGATATCGTCTGTGACGAAGCTACGAAAATCCTTCTGCTTCAAGCGAAACTAACTCTTTGCGAAGTTAACTGAGTGTTGGCCCAAAGGCCTATCACTCTAGTTTTGATGATGATCAACTCATGTAGTTATATTTGCTAATGATCTTGTTTAATTAGTGACAGATTCCTTATCAAGATCTTAGTAGGTGTGGAGCTTCAACAAAGGATAAAATGTCAAGTTGGAAGATAGCACCGGTCGATTCACGAGCCTATGCATCAAGACCACATCTAGAGATGAGCTCGGTGGATTGCATGTGGACCAAGTCAAGAAGATGAGAAGACTTCAAGGGAAGACTTCAAGAAGATGAAGACTTGTGTCTAGGTATAAGATTTTTGTTTGTTTTAGTTAAAATGTAAAGGATAGATAGTTGGTGGATTGCTCAAGTCATATCACACACACACTCTTGATTTATGTGTTTTCATAAAAGATTTTTAGTTCTAGAAAAATACCGTTTTGATTTTTGGTGTTTCAAATATACATGTGTTTTTAACCAAAACCTTTTTAGAACTCTCGTCCGTCATGCTGATCTGCTCGACACACTTTTAGTTTTCTAGTCATAACTTTTGATTCCTATATTCAATTAACATGATTTATATTGCATTTTAAAGATGACTTTCAGAGCTACATTTAATATTCAATAATCATTTTCTGATTTAAATATTAAGAATGTCAAATATTGGGTTGAAGTCTGAAAAATAGTTTTCAGTTTCTGATTTGATACCTTTTAGTATTTTATTGATAACTTTCAATTACGAATTGATATTGATTTGATTTAAGTTGCATTAGAAAGAAGACTTCAATATCTACAAATTCATCCTATATACTTATTCCCAAATTCGTACGTTTTAGACCTCAAAACTGTGCTCCAAGTTAACTCATTGCACAGAGGTCGGTCGACCGGGCCGGTCGACCGACGTGCACAAAACTGTGCACGTCTGGCAGTTTTGTGCGGTCGACCGGGCCGGTCGACCGGAACTGAGAGCAGTGCTCTCTGTTCTTCTCGGTCGACCGGGCCAGTCGACCGGAGGCTGTAACGGTCAGATTTTTGACCGTTACCGGTCGACCGGGCGGTCGACCGGCAGCTCTGACAGACCCCAACGGTCAGATTTTTCTGACCTCTATAAAAGGGGGTTTTGTCATTGTTTTGAGCCAAGATTTTAGGAGAGCTTTTGTCCAGTTATTTCCATTCTTTTAGCAGAGTTTTCTCCACAAAATAGAGTGCCAATATTTCCTATCAAAAGGGATTTTATCAAGAGAGTGTTTATTGTGATTTCTTGAGTTTTCCATCAAAGTTCTTTCCTTGATTTCTCACACTACACTTGAGCATCCATAGTTATATCTATCCTATAGGAGAGTGTTGTAGTGAGAATTTTGTTAGGTGATCAAGTGTTTAGATCACCAAGATCTTTCTTTGTATTTGAGGAAGCGGGCAAGTGTGCTCGCGGTGTTTTGAGTTCGGGTGCGGACTTGTTGTACGAGGTGCGGCCTCGACGAGCCGGTGGGCTTGTGGTGTGTAAGGGACTTTGGGAGTCCGAGGGCTTGTAGGTGTTGCGGCACCAAGGAGAGATCCGGTTGGATCGTGCATAGTGGAAATCCTTCGTGTGTCGAAGGCGGGGATGTAGAGCAAGTGTGCTCGAACCTCGAAACAAACCCTTTGTGTTTGCGATTGCTCACTCTTGCTCTCTTACTCTTTTTGTCTCACTTATATCTTGCATTACTTCAATTATTGTCTATCTTTATATGCATGATATTCACTTGTGCTCATATTTGCTATACTTGCTTGGGATTGTTTGTAATACCCCGTTTTCGGAATACGTACTTAATTGCGTATTCAGTTTTTCGACCGTATTTTTCGATTTACTTTCCGTATTCGACCAATTTTAATTTCAAATATCATTTTCCAATATACTAGATTTTATATGAATTTCTGGAATTTTCTGAAATTAAAAGGAATTTCTTCAAAACCGGTGTCGACCAGTGCCGCTGATCGATTCCCGAATTTTTATCTGAATACCACGCTTCGTGTGTACTCGGATTTCTTGTTGTACTTTATGCTTAGCGTATATACGTGGGGGCACTCTCTGACCTACGTATATACGTCGCAGTGACGTCCCCGTATCTTGGAAATCGGGGCGTTACAGGTTGGTATCAGAGCCTAGGCTCTCACACCTAAAGTACAAACAAGCGGCAAATTCCTGTAATTTGCTAATGCCAACTATAATATACAAAGTTGTTAAGTCCTTCTTGATTCCTTCCTTGATTCATTTCCTTGTATCCTAAACTCCTTCCATTTGTTTTCAAATCCAGTTATCTTTCATCTATTCGGTATGGAGAGACGATCGGGTCGTAACAACATCGGGCAAGTACCGAATGGACCCGTAGGAGGAGAGAATGCCGATGTCCTGGGAATCATTCAGGCTATGCTGGGAAACCAGCAACAGCAGATGCAGAACCAGCAACAGCAGATGGAAAATCAGCAGCAGCAGACTGAGCTCCTCAGGCAGGAGTTAGCAGCCCCGAAGGAGCAGAGGCCGGGAAATGTCTCGGACTTCAGAAGATTACAGCCTGCTATATTCACGGGGAGCGAGAAACCATTGGAGGCTGAGCAATGGTTGACGGACACTACTGATCTGCTGAATGCAGCCCGTGTCCCGAAAGAGAACCAAGTTGAAGTAGCTAAGATTCAGTTAAAGGATGTTGCGAGAACTTGGTGGCTCGCAGAGGAGGCTAGACTGGAGAAGCCCGTTACTTGGGACGCCTTCTCCAAGAGTTTCTACAGCCGCTTCTTCCCTGCTACAGCGCAAAAGGATATGGAGGAGCAATTCATCAGGCTCCAGCAGTGGAACAAGTCCGTGGACGAGTATGCCGCGGAGTTTCTTCGACTGAGCCGCTTCGCGCCGTATATGGTAACGGACGAGGAGAAGCGAGCGAGCAGGTTTCAGCAGGGTCTGCAGATGAAGATTCAGATGTACCTGATGCCCCAGCAGCTGAAGACCTATGCAGAGGTTCTCACCATCGCTCGGGAGGTAGAGCGTGGGTTTGAGAAGGAGCAAGGGGATCAGATGAGACACCAGGCCAAGAAGAGGCCTTTTGAGTTGATAGATGAGGGAGATGCAGGTAGGGCAAACCATGGCCCGATGATGAAGAGACCATCCCAACCTCCTCTGTCTCAGATTGTATGCAACTATTGCCACAGACCCGGGCATTATAAGAGCGATTGTCGAGTAGCTAAGAGATTATGTTTAGTGTGTGGGTCAGGGAGTCATATGCTATGGGATTGCCCACACAGGAAGTTTGGTCATGTGGCACCAATCCGACCAGCACATCCAGCCCCAGCTCTTCCAGCTCCACCATTAAGGAGGAACCCAGAACCTGTGGATCGAAGAGTTCCAATTCCGCCTCAGCAGTATGCTCATCAGCAGAGAGGAATGAGGCCTAGAGCAGACCATGGTAGAGGTCAAGTTTGCATCATGGAGGCAGAGACATCGGAGGATGCAGCAGAGTGGGTAGACCAGCATCCGGAGCAGGAACCCTAGGATATCATGGTAACCACTACCCTAGATCTTGGAATTAGTTATCTTTATTAATATGTCCCTTATCATTCTATCATTGTCCATCTTAATTCTTCATATGTTCATCTTATCCTGTTTTTGTTTTTCGAAGCCTTTGATTTCAACCATATCCCTTTGTGTTCAATTTACCCCTTAGCGAAATTGCGAGGACGCAATTTTTTGTAAGGTGGGTAGATTGTAATACCCCGTTTTCGGAATACGTACTTAATTGCGTATTCAGTTTTTCGACCGTATTTTTCGATTTACTTTCCGTATTCGACCAATTTTAATTTCAAATATCATTTTCCAATATACTAGATTTTATATGAATTTCTGGAATTTTCTGAAATTAAAAGGAATTTCTTCAAAACCGGTGTCGACCAGTGCCGCTGATCGATTCCCGAATTTTTATCTTCTAAACTGTTCAGAATTTCTAGAAGGTTCTTTAGACATTTTATCTGAGAATTCTGTTTATTACTTAAATCCTTTTCTGAAGATTTTACGAATTTATGGATTTTTCGCCGGAGTCGGTAGAAGACTGATTCCAGTATTTTTAAATTCCAAACAGTTAGGAATTTCAAGATGGCCCTTTAGGCATTATTCCTTAGAATCATATTTTCTACCTACATTCTTTTTCTGAGGATTTTATGAATTTATGAAAATTCCAACGGAGTCGGTATTTTATTGGTTCCGGGATTTTTAACTTTAAAACTATACCGTATTTCTTAAAACGGATTTCACTATGATACTTAGTATTATATTATTGATTTTTGTATCAATTGCGAGTCGTTCAGAGATACTCGATTTCGGGACGATTTCGGTATTTTCTGAAATGTTTTCCCGCATGATCGACTTCAACCTAGGAATCCGTGTTTCCAATATTTTCATTTTTGGAGTTAGAGAAATATCTTCTCTTTTCCAATTCTTTTCCTTTTCCTATTTCCTTTTCCTTTAATTCTCCACCACACATTCCTTTACTTCATTCCTAAGCTTTGCCACCTCATCACTTCCACCTCACCACTTCCACACACTTCCATTTCATCTCCACCACACAAACCCTCCACCTCACCCCACATGGCAAGCCCCTATTGGCTAAAGAGAACACCTCATCCCCCTATTTGCAAATAAGCCCCCTCTCAATTATTTAATTACTCCTCTTTTACAAATCCAAACCCTATTTAAACCAAACACTTTACATTTTAATTCTTTTCTTCACTTCATCAAGAAACCAACCTTTGCAAATCCCTCTCCTTCTCTAAAGCAAACCCTAGGTTCATCTCCATCCCAAGCAACCACCACTTCGTTGGATTGGGATCGTCCGCAAGATCGTCGAGGATCACTTCGGCGCTTTTCGTCAACCTCGACTTCTTCCGGAACTCGTTAAAGCCCAAACAACCGATCGAGGTGAGTATTTTTACTCACCAAGACTTTCCTAATTCCTAGAATATTTCTATGTCCCTATTTTGTTCACTTGTATCATAAAAATCATATTTTTAGTCTATCAAAATCAACTTCCCAAAAATCAGATTTTCAGACCAAACAGCAGCATATTCCAGAACCCCGGTCGACCGGCCCAAGGGGGGCAGTCGACCGATGTGCACAAACGTGCACAACTTTGAGTAGGCGGTCGACCGGTTCACCAACCAGTCGACCGGTAGAAAATCTGGAGCTCACGCACTTTGTACGGTCGACCGGCAGTCGACCGGCACCCGACCGCCCTTGAAAACCCAGTCGACCGGCAGTCGACCGGAGGTCGACCGATAGGCTAAATCTGGGCCAAATTTCTGATTCTTTTCTTTTTAAATCTGATCTTACCTTGATCCATGTATGATATATTAGTCTTGTTTATGCTTCATAATTGATACCACGTGACATGTTACTTGACGGGTCTCATCACTTGATACTTCATGACTTGTTCGTTAACACTATACACCGATTGTCAATTCTTTAGACTTGTTAGTTTTATGTTTCCTTTTAACACATGTATATCACCATTTTGTCATGCTATCTCTTTACAACAAGGCATGACACACTTGACATTGTATAATTATCTCGATAATGGGAATGTAGTACCTGATCACTTGCTATGTCTTACATTTCTGATTACATTTATGATTACAGTTCTGACTACATGTATGATTACAGTTATGATCCTACTCATTCCCATAATCAGATAATTATATTAATAAACTATATAAAGGGACAACTTGTATGGGTATGGGAGGAAGTGATGGATGCCGGAATGATACCTTGCTTATAGTGATGGGATATATATATTGGCGGTAAGTTATATGTCATTACATTTAGGGGGACTTTGGGCCTCCAAAGCTGGTTCCAGGTGTATGGAAACCACTATAAGAGGTGATATCAGTTCTCCATCTACTTCCGGTAACGACCCTCGACTTTCTTATATATGGATGTATGTGTGTGGGATGTACACTCAAACACATACCTAGATATATGAGTTAGACGAGTAATAATAATAGTAGACGTTGCCTATTGTGATTCATGTTATAGTTCCGGTTATGACTTATGATACGTGTATTATGGACCTTGACAATTACTGTTATGCATTCTTGGCTTGACCATAGTTGATTTGCATCTCTGATTCTATACGCTTGGATATACTGTGGCATGAGTCAAAGGTATATATATGAGGGTTTCCTTGTTTGGATTATTCCTTCGATGTACTAGTCTCATGGGACCGTGACCTAAGCGTATACAATCACTTTTGCTTATAATTAACCTTACTTTCGATTTCCTGTTCCATGTATGCGATACCTGTCCTCATATATTATACTTGTGTTCTAACCCCTATTCTTATCGCTTTGCCACTTGGCTATAGTTGTTTACTATTATATGTCTTGACCCTTTGGATTTGCATATTCAGATTTCGAAGCTTGGATCGTAGTGGAGCCATCCACTGTAGATTGAGCTTCCTCTAGTGAGCAGGCTAGCTCTTCTTCCTTCGTGCCAGGCTCCTCTTTTGACTCACGGGATCTCCATCCTACTCGTGAGCATTTTGTTGTTCATCTTGTATATTTTACTTTTGGACTTGTTATGATAAAAGACACATGTAATGTGTAGATGTTTATCATACTGTGATGACTTTGTATATGTACCTTTCATGTTGGCATTTGTATGAATACCACGCTTCGTGTGTACTCGGATTTCTTGTTGTACTTTATGCTTAGCGTATATACGTGGGGGCACTCTCTGACCTACGTATATACGTCGCAGTGACGTCCCCGTATCTTGGAAATCGGGGCGTTACATTGTTGTTAACACTAGTATTCAACCAAGAGAGCCAACGCGGCACCTCAACCCATTCAAGGGGAATCTAGAGGAGCTTGTCCAGAGCCTCGAAAGGGGAATTCGGCAACACTCTTGTGTTATACATAAGTGTTTAATTAAAGAAGTTTTATTTGGTCATCTTAGTTTTAATTCCGCATTATTTGTTCATAAGTGACCATTAGATTAGCCATCACCTATTCACCCCCCCTCTAGGTGATCTTACAATTGGTATCAGAGCCAAGTGCTCTTGATATTGGGTCTAACAACCTAGAGTTAAAGATCCTCCTTTAGGCTAATCACAATATTTTGTACACACACCATGGACTTCATGTCACCACCCACCTTTGACACTCTTAACATCCAAATTTGGAAGGTTAAGATGTCTTTGTTCCTCAAAGGACTTGACCTTAGTGTATATCTTGCCACAACTAATAAAGAATATTGCTTAAATGGTAAGAACATTGAGGCTAATGCAAAAGCCCTTCATGCTATTAAGTCAACCCTAAATGATGATTATTTATCTAGGGTTTCTAATGTTGAATCGGCTTTTGTAGTATGGAACATCATCACCTCCCTCGGCGAAAAAGATCTATACTATGCGGGGAGTGACTCGGACGTTGGAAGCGACACCTCCAACGCATGCTTTATGGTCCAAGGGGATGACCCCCTTGAGGTAAATTCCGAATCCGATGATGAGGACATGTCATATGATGAGCTCACCTCATTTTGCCAAACAATTCTTGAGAAATATGACATGTTAAGAAAAGATAATAAAAAGATGAAAAAGGACATTGCTTGCATGCATAAAGAACATGACTCACTTAGAGATAACATTGCATGCTTAAAAAAAGATAACAAAAGTTGGAAAAAGAAATTTGATTGCATGCATGTAGAAAATGATTCTTTTAGAAATAAACTTGCATGTTTAGAAAAGAAAAATAAAGATTTAAAAAATGAGAATGTTTCCTTGCTTACAAAATTGAATGATTTATGTGAAGGGAACACTACTTTGAAAAATAAGATTGATTTTGTGGAAAAACAAAAAGAAGTTGTTTTTCAAGAAAATAAATCTTTAAAAAGAAAAATTTGTGAAAAAGAAAAGGAAAATGTTTGTAAAAAGAAAAAGAAAATTGTTCATATATCTCATCATGCTTCTCATGCACACATCGATCAAAATGAGATTAAAAATTTGAAAAATAAAATTGATAATTTGAGCTCTAATTTGAGCTCATGTGCATTCAATCATACTAGATTGGAATCCTTGTTTCAAAAGAAACAAGTTCCTCATACTCATGCACATTCACATCATGCACATGCTTATGATGCACATCATGCTCACACTTCCACTCATAAGTATGCTAAGGTGTACATATGTACACATTGTGGCCGCAAAGGCCATTTAGCAAAATTTTGTTTTGATAAGAAACCTCATTTATATTTTGCTAAGTATAAAAGATTTTGGGATCCTTACAATAAAGCTAACCCCAAAGGACCCAAGAAAGTATGGGTACCAAAACCCCCACCCTTTGATTTTGATGTAGGTGAGGGCTCTCACAAAACGTGAGAGGATTGGTACCTTGATAGCGGATGCAATGGACATGATGGACAAACTTTTGGATGCATTGCTATCAAGGAGATTTTGGTGGGAAAGACCACCATGCTTGGAGTTTTGGAGTTGGTAACAATTTCTAAACTCCTATTTTATTTATGTACATGCTTTTATTTTCATAATATCATTCATAACATGTTCATGTTTTTAAGATTTTATGTGCTTCATGTGGCATTTACATGCTTAAATGTAGAATGTGTCAAAACTTGCATTTATACATATATGAATAGTGAACTACAATTGACTCATATATATTTGAACTTCATGCTCATTTGTGTCCACTATATGCATGTGTATAGGCTAGTTTTGATGATTCGGTCATTTATACTTGTTATGCCTATCCTTGATTTTACTTCATGTATATGTGTGTTTAATTCAAATCTAATAAATATACATGTATACCCTAGAGTCATTTGCCTTCATGCAATATATATTGGACTCTTTTCATATTTGGGATATGTATACATATTGTTAGAATTGGATAAATCATACATATACTATGAAGATTAGTATTTTAAATAAATAATAAAAAAATGATGATTTTTCATGTTTTTTTGATTTGTATTAAAGATTAAAACATGTGTAAAACAAAATGTGATTTATGATCTTTTTGAGCTTGAATGACTATTTTCATAAAGCATTGCTAAATACAAAATACTTTATGAAAAATATATGATTTGTTTTAAGATGAAAAATAAGATTTTCATGAGATTCATGCTTCACTTTCTATTTTCATGAAAATACCATTTACATAACCTTTGAACACTCATCTTTTATGATAAAAGATAATTTTTGAGCTTTATGGACTATGAGTGCTTAAACTTGTATGTATTTAGTATTATTCATGAAAAACATTTAACTTTATATTTTTGAAGGATCTTTAACTAGTTTGTCAAAAATCCATTTAAACTAGTTATCTATTCTTCAAATTAATTCACATGATCCTATTTTTAATCATATGGATAAATTCTTTTGTATTTTCAAAATTTATTTGATGCTTCATGATTTGAATATTAGTTTAAATGTTAGCATTTGTCAACACTTGGATTTATACTTATACACATTATGGATCACAAATAAATCGATATATGATTGGGTTTGAATGCTTATTTGTGCCCATTAGGTGTGTTAGTATAGCCTAAGTTTTGATGATTATTACATTTTAAACTCGTATTCCCTTTTTGGATTTATGCTATGATCATGTGCCTTCATTTCATGTATATGTTTGTCTTGCCAAAATATTAAGATATACATGGATACTTCTTGAGTCATTTGCCTTTCATGCAAATCTATATATAGACTCAAATGTGTTTTAAGGATATGTATGTATACTTAATGTCTTGTCAAAACATACATATATCTTGAAATATAAATTTTTGTTTTTAATAAAAATTTTGTAATTTTTCAATAAAATTTTTGTGATGGATTTCATGATTTCAAAATTTTAAGGAATATTGAGTTTTATTGCTATTTTTCATGATACCATGTTCCACATAACACTATCACACTCACTTCTTTTTGATATGGACTTTATGGATAGAGTGCTTTTTAGTGCCTTGTGTTTCATTGATATTTCATGAAAAACTTTTGACTTATTCCTTGATTGAAGGATTCCGTACTAGTTGTTAAACACCTTCATTTAACTAGTTCGAATTCTTCATGTGGTAGATTTTATGATATATACACTTAAGCTTAATTTTCAATTGGTATCATTGGATATTTTCAATTGGTATCAATATGACCTCTTATTGTGTATACTCATATTTTGTTCTTTCATGTATGTATGCATCTACTTCAATTGATATTATCTTTTCATACATATATGTGATCTATTTGTGCTTATTTTACAATTAGTATCTTTTAAAAGCACAAAGATTGTTGATGCTAAGCTTAAATAGAATTTCAAAATTGATATCCCATTATAAGCTTGTGCATTGTGTTTTGAAATTGGTATCAAAATTCAAAATTTGATTATTCTACATTTGGTACCTTAAAAGAAAATTGTGTATTTTAAGATGTCTCAAAATTTGTTTTATTGAAAAAAAAATTAAATTTTTATAAGAAAAATAAAAAAAAAAATTTTTTTTTTGGTTTGTATTGCCTATATGCAAGAAGAGCTTAACATCTCTTCTACATATAGATTCATGTTGAGTGTATTGTATATTGAGGAGCTTAACATCTCTTCTTTATGTGGTACACGTGTGTAGGGGGAGCTTCACATCTCCTCTTATGCATTACATAATGTGTGTTATGTGAATTAGGGCTTCACATCCCTCTTTCATGTAATGCATATGTGTAGGGAAGCTAACTTAGCGTCTTCCTCTTCATGAATGTATATCGCATATAAATCTTATTGATTGATTTGATTTTACCCTCCTTGATTTCCTTATTTTTGACAAAAAGGGAGAGAAAATTTGTTTGATGCTTTAAACTTTGAACCCTTTGTTGATGATTGACAAAAAGGGGGAGAAGTATTTGAGTATATATGCATTGAGTATATATGCATGTTTTCATTGCTTAAGGAGAAGAAGTATTTGTCTTCCTGTTAGTTATGCATATATGTTTTTTTTTTTTGTATTGGTTTGCAAATAATAGGAGAAAAAGATTTGTTTTTGTGTTATCTTCATTCATTTGCATACATATTTATGTGCTTTAATGTCATATCTATTTATTTCTAGTGATGCATGAGTTAAGGGGGAGCTTCTTTGAAGCTTTACTTTAATCCATGCATATATAACTTCATGAGTTTTGTCATCATCAAAAAGGGGGAGATTGTTGGCCCAAAGGCCTATCACTCTAGTTTTGATGATGATCAACTCATGTAGTTATATTTGCTAATGATCTTGTTTAATTAGTGACAGATTCCTTATCAAGATCTTAGTAGGTGTGGAGCTTCAACAAAGGATAAAATGTCAAGTTGGAAGATAGCACCGGTCGATTCACGAGCCTATGCATCAAGACCACATCTAGAGATGAGTTCGGTGGATTGCATGTGGACCAAGTCAAGAAGATGAGAAGACTTCAAGGGAAGACTTCAAGAAGATGAAGACTTGTGTCTAGGTATAAGATTTTTGTTTGTTTTAGTTAAAATGTAAAGGATAGATAGTTGGTGGATTGCTCAAGTCATATCACACACACACTCTTGATTTATGTGTTTTCATAAAAGATTTTTAGTTCTAGAAAAATACCGTTTTGGTTTTTGGTGTTTCAAATATACATGTGTTTTTAACCAAAACCTTTTTAGAACTCTCGTCCGTCATGCTGATCTGCTCGACACACTTTTAGTTTTCTAATCATAACTTTTGATTCCTATATTCAATTAACATGATTTATATTGCATTTTAAAGATGACTTTCAGAGCTACATTTAATATTCAATAATCATTTTCTGATTTAAATGTTAAGAATGTAAAATATTGGGTTGAAGTCCGAAAAACAGTTTTCAGTTTCTGATTTGATACCTTTTAGTATTTTATTGATAACGTTCAATTCCGAATTGATATTGATTTGATTTAAGTTGCATTAGAAAGAAGACTTCAATATCTATAAATTCATCCTATATACTTATTCTCAATTTCTTACGTTTTAGACCTCAAAACTGTGCTCCAAGTTAACCCATTGCACAGAGGTCGGTCGACCGGGCCGGTCGACCGACGTGCACAAAACTGTGCACGTCTGGCAGTTTTGTGCGGTCGACCGGGCCGGTCGACCGGAACTGAGAGCAGTGCTCTCTGTTCTTCTCGGTCGACCGGGCCAGTCGACCGGAGGCTGTAACGGTCAGATTTTTGACCGTTACCGGTCGACCGGGCGGTCGACCGGCAGCTCTGACAGACCCCAACGGTCAGATTTTTCTGACCTCTATAAAAGGGGGTTTTGTCATTGTTTTGAGCCAAGATTTTAGGAGAGCTTTTGTCCAGTTATTTTCATTCTTTTAGCAGAGTTTTCTCCACAAAATAGAGTGCCAATATTTCCTATCAAAAGGGATTTTATCAAGAGAGTGTTTATTGTGATTTCTTGAGTTTTCCATCAAAGTTCTTTCCTTGATTTCTCACACTACACTTGAGCATCCATAGTTATATCTATCCTATAGGAGAGTGTTGTAGTGAGAATTTTGTTAGGTGATCAAGTGTTTAGATCACCAAGATCTTTCTTTATATTTGAGGAAGCGGGCAAGTGTGCTCGCGGTGTTTTGAGTTCGGGTGCGGACTTGTTGTACGAGGTGCGGCCTCGACGAGCCGGTGGGCTTGTGGTGTGTAAGGGACTTTGGGAGTCCGAGGGCTTGTAGGTGTTGCGGCACCAAGGAGAGATCCGGTTGGATCGTGCATAGTGGAAATCCTTCGTGTGTCGAAGGCGGGGATGTAGAGCAAGTGTGCTCGAACCTCGAAATAAACCCTTTGTGTTTGCGATTGCTCACTCTTGCTCTCTTACTCTTTTTGTCTCACTTATATCTTGCATTACTTCAATTATTGTCTATCTTTATATGCATGATATTCACTTGTGCTCATATTTGCTATACTTGCTTGGGATTGTTGTTAACACTAGTATTCAACCAAGAGACCCAACGCGGCACCTCAACCCATTCAAGGGGAATCTAGAGGAGCTTGTCCAGAGCCTCGAAAGGGGAATTCGGCAACACTCTTGTGTTATACATAAGTGTTTAATTAAAAGAAGTTTTATTTGATCATCTTAGTTTTAATTCCGCATTATTTGTTCATAAGTGACCATTAGATTAGCCATCACCTATTCACCCCCCCTCTAGGTGATCTTACACTGAGTACTTCAGGCGAAGCTATAAGTTAGCTTTCTGGCGGAGCTGTGAATGGCTTCAAGGCGAAATTGGATGATCTTAGCCTCTCAAGCGAGGCTGTCTCTTTGGGCTCATGTGATGCTAAGTACTAGCATCTTAGACCTGCTGAGGTCTGTTTAGAGACAATCTGGGCTTACTGTCTGATCAGTAGAGTCCAAGTTGCTTCCTTGTCCCTCGGAGATGGGTGAAAACTAGTCGTCAGCTTATTTGTTGCTTGTCTTTTGTAAATGTCAACAAGTATAGAACTGGTCGTCAGCTTGTCTTTTGTAAATGTCAACAAGTTTAGACATTATTCGGACCAATCAGCCTATCTTTCACTTGTCTTTTGTAAATGTCAACAAATTTAGACATTGTTCAGGCCAGTCAGAATCTTGTCTTTTTTAAAGTGTCAACAAGACCCCCTTTAAAGTTTTCGAAAGTCTGCAATTGGTCAGACTTCGAAATACTTTGAATTGCTTTAATCGGTGGTATGTGAAGTACGAACATCGCTATGGTGGTTGAGTTCAGCTTTGCTTTTAATCCTGCTTTGGGATAGATTCGCCAAAGAATCGTGTAGATTCGCGACTTTGGGTAGCTTCGCGTCCGAGCCTCCTGGAATAAGTTCGCTTTGGAATGCTATTTCTTTCCGAGGCCAACTGCTTTCGGCTAGTTACGAGAAGGATTGCTCTTTTTTCGAGGTTAGAATAACCTCTCTTGCATTAATCGAGGGAGATCATTCCTCCTCTGTGCGTTTCCGAGGGAGAATATTCCCTCCTTGTACGGTTTCGAGGGAAACTGTTCCTTTCCTCAAGGCTCAATAAATGCCTTAAATGCGCTCGCGCTTCATGCTTGAAGCGACAGCGCTCAGGCCATGAGGCCTATAAATAGGACACTTGAGGTCCACTGAAGAGAAGTGGTCTGCTCTTCTCTTCTCTTGGTTATTACCCGACCAAGGACCGGTAAGTCTCGGTCATCCAGAGACTTCACCAATAGACTGATCACTTTTAGGGAGTTTAACTCCCTTAATTTAGCTTTAATAGCTGTCTCAGAGATTGATTTCCCTTATCCTTCATTTTGTATCTGACTGATCTGTAGAGAAGGGTTTTAACCCAGCTTCCCAGCGAAGCTATCATTTTGACTTGATCAAAGAAAGATCATTGCATATGTGTTAAGCTCGCCAATTAGGCAAAAATTTGGGACTTAGTCTCTTCAAGGTTGAGCCAGTCTTGCCATATATGTGGGGCTAAGACTGCATCCCTCACGATCAGTCTGGATTAGCCATATAGGCGAGGCTAGAACTTGGCTTATGTTGAGTTAGCCCATCATCACTGTGCAAGCGAGGCTATCTTCTGCTTAACTAAAACTGGAATCCATTGTTAAACTGCAACTGAATCGGATTAAAATTGCTTTGCCCCAAGGAATTTGACTTAGCGTTTTTGCAGCTTTTCCTTTGACTTGATGAAAGATACCAGAAAGTTGCCTCTTACTTTTTCAGTTGAAACTTTAAATCCTAAGCAGGAGGAACAACTGGGGCAGCTGATGTGTGTTCTCAGAAGAGGTTGGCAGTCGCTTATCCGAGATGATCCACTTCGAGGCGAGGCTGGTAGTCGCTTATCCGAGATGATCCACTTCGGGAAAGCGGACGTCACCTGTAAGGTCTCGGATCCTTCCATTGTAAATTTTCATCAAAGAAGATCCAACCTGCTGGTGGCGATCAGTTCTTCGGAAGATCCAACTTTCTTTGCCAATTTAAGGAAGATCCAGCTTCCTGGTGGCACCATCTGTCCTAGTAGCACCATCTGCCATTATACGAAGGATTACGGCCATGTGCAGGAGGAAGGCCTTTCGTGTCCAGTTGGTTAGGCTTGGAAGTGATAGGACCACTTGTATGCCTTTTGAGCAAATGATTCTGTTGTACGAAACACAACCTTGATGTAGTTGTATCAATGTACCTTCCCTTTTAAATCAATAAAAGTTCAGTTTCTGCTTATCTGGTTTTTTTTTTTACTTCTCCTTCACTTGAATTAGGCCGGTGGAGCTAGACTTTATACGAAGTTAAAGACAATCCTTTCTGAATTAGGAACGAGCTTCCGGCGAAGCGAGCATGAATTTCCCGCGAAGTTCGGACTGTGCTTTTAACGGAGCTAGGGCAGCTTTTTGGCGAAGTTATCGATACGTCGCGCTAAGTCAGCACTTGACTTGTGGCGGAGTTAGCCCTTAGTGGGGCTGAATCAGCGCTTCTCGGGAAGGCGCTTTAGGCGCCGTTTCAAATTAATTTGAAACGACAGCCTGTGCCCTTTTCGAGGCGTCGTTTCAGGCGATCATCGGCCTATAAAAGCCCGATCGGGCTGAGAGAGAAAGTCATCACTTCTCTTTGAATTTTTCAGAGCATTTGACTCTTCTTCTTCTTCCTTCTTCTTTACTTGAGAATTCAAGAACATCCACTGTTCTTCAATGGCTCCCAAGAGACGAGCGGGAAAAGAGGTTGCAACCTCTGTAACGGAGGGTCCTTCTCCTCCTCCGGTCATCGAACGACCAATCGCCGGTAGGGATTTTTCCCTTTTGATCAGAGATTGCCATCTCTCTCTTAAAGCCGATTTCTGGCTGTCTTTAAATGAATCCAGGACAACCAATCATGATCTTGTGATTTTAGAGAGTTCAATTCCTTGAATTTTCTTTGATTTCTTGATCGGGAATCTAAGAACTGAAGAGTTCTTCTTTAAGCTTCCAAGCAAAGCTATCCTTAGGCGGTTCACATCCTGTTGAATGACAAGATGCGAAATTGTCCTTTGACATGTAATTGAGAAGGACCTTGATGCCCCTGAAATAGTCTTTGGACCATAATATCCTTCTGACGAAGTTAGCCCTTGGGGCTTTGTCGCATTCTGTTGTTCGAGGCTAAGCTTCTAGAGCGAAGCTAATACTTAGATATTTTCCTGCATCCTGTCTTCGTGTGGAATGCGGAGTTACGCTGCAGCTGCGAAGCTATCATCAGGCCAGCTTCGCTCGGAGAGCGAGGCTATGCCTTATCAAATTTTGCTTTCTTGTTTTAGCCCTTGTTTGGCTGATGAACTAATCATAATTTTTTTTTTGTTCTTGCAGTGCACTACACTCCTGGTGCTTTGAACAGACTCTTCGGCACAGCCAGGGGGTTAGACGGCAATGTCAGCCTACAGTTCCAAGGGCAGGCTTCGCTTTTCAGCGAGCGGAGCTCTCCTGCTCGAGATACACTTATTTATGGTGGGGATCAACGTACCATGAGGAGCATCTTAACAACTGCTCCCCTTGAAAATTCTGACTGAAGAACCTATCGGAAGTCCGGCTTCATGTTTGGAGACGCGGCGCCAGACCATGATCACCAGTTGCTAGCCGGAGAGGGGCAGTAGATTTTCCAATTGGATGGCGAGAAGTTCTATCTTTCGTCTAACAAGCGGCATTTTCCCTTGTCTTTCTTTCAATGCGTGATGAAGGCTCGGAAGATGCGGTGGCAAGTGAGTCGGAGTACTGACTCTGTTGACGTAGGGAAATTGATACTTCCCTCACCTGGTTACACAAGGATTGGGCCTCCTCGCTGCATAATGTGTCTACACCCTGGGAATGTACTGCCAGACATCCCAGTGGGAGAAAATCCTGTGGTGGCACAGACCTTTGGCAATCAATTCTTTAAAGTTCATGGGAACTACCCAGCCACCGATTTCAGGACCCCAGGGTGGATTCACCCTCCGAAGGCATGGTGGAGGGATTTGACTCTATATGTCCTTGCTCATTTTGAGGAGGATTTGGAGAGGCTGAATCTTTATGAGGCCGTCAGGGCGACCTGTTACGGCATTCAGATGTGCGTAGCGAACTTCTACGCTATCTTCGAGTTATACTGCCCGGCTACAGGGACCTTCTTCACCCCTGTTGGCGAATTGGGCATGGCTCTGCACGAGATGTGGGAAGTCTCTGCTCTGCCTTTGGGATCTCTCCCATACAAAGAATATTTCCCGTGCGAGGCAGAATTGGCACTTCTAGAGAAGCAGGAGCCCGCCTTGTTTGAGATTTACCGGGAGTTAATGTGCCACTTGTACATTTGCTCCAGCATGCATGGGAGCAGTAAGGGAGCTTCATGTAGCTTGAAGAGCTGGGGAAATTATTTGTTCCCAGATATAAAAATACTCCTGAGGTGGCTTATGTGGAGTTGCTGATGAAGACATCTTTCGCCGGATGCAAAAGCATTCTCAAGGGGATCTAATTTTGGAAGAAGATGACGGCCCCTATGAAAAAGGCGATATTCTTTGGAGTTTCCACCACCAGGCTCGTCGGCCGACGTCCCGGAAGGCCCTACTGACTAGTTTCTTGACGGTCTGGTTAAAGAGGTGTGTGGTGCCATCTTCTTCGGGCGACGTCATTCATCCGGCTGTCTTGCTGCCTGCCGTTCGTCTAGTCCATGGTCGTTCTCTGGGACTTCTTCCGGCCATGGTGTGTTGTATTTAGAGAGGCCTTCGCGCATTGACGGAGGCTTTCTGTAGGCCACGAACGACGAAGCGGGGAAAGGGGACTATTTTGCCCTGCGACGGACCAAACCCCAGAATAGGTCTGCCGTATACTTATTTGATGGCGTGGTTTGCCCTTCACTGTCCCTCCATGATCGAAGCCGGAGAGGACCCCCCAGAAGGTGTTCGAACGACGCTTCTCCGCCGATTCGAGGGATGTTCATGGCTGAGGACTTTCGTGGCTGCGGTCTGTAAGTTGCTGAATCGCTATGACGTCTATAGCCTTTTCCGATGCTTTCCCTACATTCGCGATGTGGGCTATGATGAAGAGTTCAAAGACGTGGGGGAAGGGCAAACGTCATTGAGCCGGGAAATTTTTTAGTGGCTGGTCAGCATTCGGCCCTCACATTTATTGTACAGAAGCGGGGACATCTGCTACTTGGAGCCTTATGTTCCAAGTCGGTTTGCCCGTCAGTTTGGATATGACCAACTGTACGTGGGCAACCCGAACATCAATCTGGCTTTCATGGGGAGCCTCATCGATGGAGCCCGTGCCTGGCGGTTCTTCATTGCAGGCTGTACCGAGGCGCGGCTGTGCATGCCGCTAAGGACTCCGAACCTTCTGATGACCCTGGGATTCTGTCAGTGGTATGCAACCTCAAATTTCACACCCCTTAGATTCTCTGTTAATTCTTCTGGTGTGAAGTTAATTTCTCAGCGGCTGAAGCGGAAAGTCACTGAGAAGGGCGAGGGTAAAAGGGTTCGTGTCCCAGGCCTCGGGGAGTTCATTGCCGTTGATGACAGTGAAGCCTCGGATGCAGGGAGTCCTCGCTTCGAAGCGAATATAGGTGCTGAGACTCCAGCAGCTGCTTCTGGCGTAGTGGGGACGACCCCTATAGAATATGCCGATGTTGAAGAAGTGGAGGAAGAAGATCCCGACATCCACTTCAAACGAAAGCGGGAGGGTGGATCTCGCAGGAAGCGGGTGGTGAAGAAGCCCCGTCGCCAAGCTCCTACAGTTGTTGTAGAGGGCGAACCATCTGCAGCGCTTCCTCCTCTTGCCCTATTAGCAACTGAATTGTCGGCTCCTAAATCGACCACTGGTGAAGCCGCTCTGGACCTGGGTAAGATCAGCTTCGTCCTTGTAATATACTTTTTATGTGTTCCGGACAGCTTATTATTTGCTTTGTGATGCAGGAACTGAGGCGGTGAGAAACCCGAGAGCTGAAGCTGTCGGAGAACAAGGGGGCATTATGATCCCTTGTTTACTTATAAGGAGGGCGATGAGGCTGGCTATTTCACCGTCTCAGAAGGATCCGGAGGTGACGCGGCTGATGTCGGTCCTTCGGGCGCGCCGGGACTTTGAAAGGAAGTTCCGAAGCTTCTAGCTCCTTTGGGTGGACCACGGAGAGTTCGGCAAGCGAAGGCGGGCCGGCCATTCGTGTTGACTCCGCCAAAGATTTTCCGATGGAGCCCGTAGAGACTGATGTAGCCGCCAAGACGATTGAGGCGACATTATCTTTTGGTACGGTTTTGACCTTTTGACTCTTTCTATTTGTTGTGCCTTGCCTAAATAAAGTCTTGTCGCAGGTGTTCCGCCTCTGGGTGCGTCGACTTCAAGAGAGCCCACCTGTCTTCCTGAGGGATCTAGGGGTGAAGTAAGCACTCCGACCGCGGCGGATGCTGCTGAGTTTGATGTTTTGTATGGTGACCTGCCCTCTTATCAGCCTGAACCAGTCAGAGGAACAGAGATTGAGGGGACGGTAGTCACGGAGGCAACCTCACTTCCAACTATATCAACGAGTGAGGTGCCATCAGTTTGCCAGCACCATCTATCTTGCCAGGTGCGGAGCTGAGGGTGATTACCAGTCTTACTTCCCCAACGCTGGTGGTTGAGCCCGCTCTTCCAGAAATAGTCACTAGTCTGACCTCGGTTGTGGCTAGTGTACTAGTTTCAATGAGGACTCCGCCGAGATCACCGACGACCTCTCAAGTTGCTGCAGCCAGTGTTCTACTATTCCTTCCACAGTAATGTCAATAAAGCCGATAGAATCTTCAGAGGCTGCCCGTCTGCCAGGAGTGATTGAGGCCGAGAATGAATTCGTGGCTGAGCTAGTCGATAGCTTTTATAAGGGCTTGAAGCGATCCATCAATTTGATTTTGAAAGGCTCGACTACCTCATTCTCTGCTTTAAAGGTACTCCTCTCCTGAAGTATTGAGAGTATCGAGACTTTGGAGGGGATAACCAGGCCGCTGCATTGGAACTTTTGGTAGACCAACTTGAGAGGGATGTAGACGAATGGCGCCGTCTTAGCCATTTGGACCTGGAGTTTTCGGTTAGTGAGCAGCTTGCGCTCCTTATTGCTCAAATGCATGAAGCCCATCTTGCCGCTCAAGAAGCTGCTAAGGTCATTTCTTCTGACTTGAAGTCCTTGGAAATAAGGAAGGTAGAGATCGGGGACGCCATAGATGCTTCTAGCAGTGCTCTTCTTGATGCTGAAGATAAAATTAAAAAGGCCAAGGAGATGATCAGGAAGGCAAATCTTCTTTTATCCAAGGCTGAACCAGTGCGTCTTGGAAAGACTGCGGCTTGAGCAACTTAAGGCTCAGAGTGACGAACTCTCGCGGCGGGAGTTAGCTCAGAGGGCAACCTTGGTTGAAGTTGAAGCTCGCTTAGCCCTGACGACGAGTTTTAATGAGGCTGAGCTAAGGTCGCAGGCCCTCGTCAGGGTTGCTGATGATAGGAAGACAAGGCTGGCCTTTCTTGAAGGACAGATCAAATCTTACGAAGCACCCTTATAGCTTGTAATATATGTGCCTTCATGTATCCCTTCTTTTCGGAATCAATGAAAGTAATTTTGTTTTGACTCCCCTGTTGTGTTTTCAACTCGTTTTATCTTCTGAATTGTCGCTTCAAAGTTGTATTGCAGCCATTTGAGAAAACAATCCTTACTGTACTGAATAATGGGACTTGGCTATCTGTCGGTTCAGAGGTCGCAATGATGTAACCGGTTGAGAAGCCACCAAGCTCGAAGTAGTCCCTGTCGCACTGAAAAAGGTGAGACTTGGCTATCTGCCGATTCAGAGGTCGCAATGACGTAACCGGTTGAGAAGCCACCAAGCTCCAAGTAGTCCTTGACAAACTGAAAGGTGAGACTTAGCTATCTGTCAGTTCAGAGGTCGCAATGACGTAACCGATTGAGAAGCCACCAAGCTCGGAGTAGTCCTTGTCAAACTGAAAGGTGAGACTTGGCTATCTGTCGGTTCAGAGGTCGCAATGACCTAACCGATTGAGAAGCCACCAAGCTCCAAGTAGTCTGTATCGGACTGAAAGGTGAGACTTGGCTATCTGTCGGTTCAGAGGTCGCAATGACATAACCGATTGAGAAGCCACCAAGCTCCAAGTAGTCCTTGTCGGACCAAAACTTGTCTTTTGTAAATGTCAACAAGTTTGAAAGTAGTCCTTGACGGACTGAAAGGTGAGACTTGACTATCTGCCGGTTCAGAGGTCGCAATGACATAACCGGTTGAGAAGCCGCCATGCTCGAAGTAGTCTTTGATGGACCAAAATGTGAGACTTGGTTATCTTCCGGTTCAGTGGTCGCAATGACGTAACCGGTTGAGAAGCCACCAAGCTCGAAAGTAGTCCTTGTCGGACTAAAAAAGGTGAGACTTGTCTTTTGTAAATGTCAACAAGCTCGAAAGTAGTCCTTGTCAGACTAAAACTTGTCTTTTGTAAATGTCAACAAGTTTGAAGGTAGTCCTTGACGGACTGAAAGGTGAGACTTGTCTTTTGTAAATGTCAATAAGCTCGAAGGTAATCCTTGACGGACTGAAACTTGTCTTTTGTAAATGTCAACAAGTTTGAAGGTAGTTCTTGACAGACTGAAAGGTGAGACTTGTCTTTTGTAAATGTCAACAAGCTCGAAGGTAGTCCTTGACGGACTGAAACTTGTCATTTGTAAATGTCAACAAGCTCGAAAGTAGTCCTTGTCGGACTAAAACTTGTCTTTTATAAATGTCAACAAGTTTGAGGGTAGTCCTTGACGGACTGAAAGGTGAGACTTGTCTTTTGTAAATGTCAACAAGCTCGAAGGTAGTCCTTGACGCACTGAAACTTGTCTTTTGTAAATGTCAACAAGTTTGGGGGTAGTCCTTGACGGACTGAAAGGTGAGACTTGTCTTTTGTAAATGTCAACAAGCTTGAAGGTAGTCCTTGACGGACTGAAACTTGTCTTTTGTAAATGTCAATAAGTTTAAGGGTAGTCCTTGACGGACTGAAACTTGTCTTTTGTAAATGTCAACAAGTTTGAAGGTAGTCCTTGACGGACTGAAAGGTGAGACTTGTCTTTTGTAAATGTCAACAAGCTCGAAGGTAGTCCTTGACGGATTGAAACTTATCTTTTGTAAATGTCAACAAGTTTGAAGGTAGTCCTTGACGGACTAAAAGGTAAGACTTGGCCATCTGCAGGTTCAGAGGCCGCAATGACGTAACCGGTTGAGAAGCCACCAAGCTCGAAAGTGATACTTGTCTTTTATTAATGTCAACAAGTATAGAATTGGTCGTCGGCTCTCCTGTCACTTGTCTTTTTTAAATATCAACAAGTATAGAACTGTTCAGACCAGTCAGAATTTTGATGGAATTTGGAAAAAGGCCTCGTTTTCATTGCGAAAAACGAGGAGATCACTGTCATAGGTTTAATATTAACGTAACAGCGAAATGGATGAAAAGATCTGTATATGTGGTCTTACCATTCCATGGATGAGAATTGGTAAGTGATTTTGGAGAGGGAATCATATGGGAACAGGTCCCTTAGGATTTTTAGCAAATCCCCAGCTGTCAACGGGTTTGATATGCCTTTACCAACTACCGTTTGAGTCGTGCTAGCCATGCTATTCCCCTCAGCATGATGAGTTGTCGAGAACTTATGTTGGGCTTAAAGGCCAACATTTTCCTCTATCCTTAACCGTTAAGTATGTTGAATCATTGGTTAACGTATGTGTAACCTTGATTCTCCTTTGAGACAACCAGTGTATGACCAGGTTCCTACTGGCTTATGGTTGTATGATCCCATTTGGAGGAAGAGAGAGGCTCTCTTTGCGTGTACCTTGGATATTAAGGCCTTGATCAGAGGTGTAGTGTTAACTTGATCATGAGAAGGATCCTTAATCAAGGATAATACTTCTTTAAGAACTTGCCATTGATCGGCATCATGAGTAAATCGCCATCTGAAGTCATAAGGCGGTATGCTCCATTTGAATAGACTGTTTCTATTACAAACGGTCCTTCCCATTTAGGCTGAAATTTACCTTTGGTTTTGTGCGTCATGATCATCGGTCGTTTGACGACTAAAACCAAATCTCCTTTCTGAAAGATTCTCTGTTTGACCTTCTTATTGAAGGCTTTTGAGATTCGAGCTTGATACAACTCGATGTGCTGCTGAGCTTGTAGTCGCTTCTCATCTAGGGCTTTGAGCTCTTGAAGACGCAACCGATCATTGTCCTCTAATGTGATCTTAGTGGTCAGAGCAACTCGTAATGACAGCATCTGGATTTCCAACGGTATGACTGCTTCACATCCGTACACCAGGGAAAAGGCGTATTGCCTGTAGGGGTCCGAACCGTGGTTCGGTAGGCCCAAAGACATTTACCAAGCTTTTCGTCCCAATCTCGGTTATTCGAGGAGACGAACTTCTTGAGTAACTTGATGATTGTTTTGTTGAATGCTTCTGCCAAGCCATTAGCGGCGGGATTATAGGCAATTGAAGCCACATTTTGAATTCGGTATTTATCGCAGAACCGATAGAATAACTGGCTTATGAATTGGGGACTGTTATCATGGATGATCTGCCTAGGGACACCAAATCGATGGATGACATGGTATTTGATGAAATTCACCATGTTAGAAGTTTTGACTTCTACTAGTGGTATGGCTTCTGCCCACTTTGAAAAGTAATCGGTTATTGCCAGGATAAACCGGTGACCTCTTGTTGAAGAGGGGCTGATTGGCCCTTGTTGACACTTAAAAAAAACAAGATTCTTATTGGTCTAAACAATGTCTAAACTTGTTGACATTTACAAAAGACAAGTGACAGACGAGCTAAAGACCAGTTTTTACCCATCTCCGAGGGACAAGGAAGCAACTTGGACTCCACTGATCCAGCAAGCCGACAGTGAACCCGGATTGTTTCTAAACAGACCTTAGCAGGTCTAAGGTGCTAGCACTTAGCATCGCATGAGCCCAAAGGGATAGCCTCGCCTGAGAGGCTAACATCACTCGACTTCGCCTTGAAGCCATCCAAAGCCTCGCCAGGAAGCTAATTCGCAACTTTGCCAAAGAGGACTTCCAGCTCCGCCAAAGGGTTTCTTTCGGACTTCGCCAGAAGCTGCCTCTAGCTCCGCTACGAGCTCAATGCGGACGGCTCCGCTATGAATCTGCCACGGTCAACCTTTGACCAATCAAATCTCCGGATGAGATCAGATCTAATCAGATCAAATCCAATTAAGATCAAATCAGAGATCAAATTTGGCAGTTGATTGCCACAATCTCTTGACTCTTCTAAAACGAGTAAGAAGATCAGGGGAAATCCTCCAACGATATGGAAAGGATCAAAACAGATCGAGAAGGTCCACCGACCTGCCAGTTCTAGCTTCGCAGAAGCTGATCCTAGCCTCGCAGCAAGGCTACTTTCCAGATTTAAACAGATTTGATTCAATCTGTTTCCATATCTTCAAGGGACGATTATACCCTTGCTCTCCCTATAAATAACCCGCCAGGGGTACAAGGAGATAAGGAGGGTCGAAGAAGAAAAGAGGACTCCACAAGCAGAGGCTTCTTCACAAAGCACCGTGCGCTCTCGAATTCAGAGACCTTTTAGAGAATTGCTTTCTCTAACCAGGGTGTTGATGCCCTAACATCGTCCTTCTTCTCAAGGAATCTTCGGAACCAGGCGAGAAGGAATTCCTTATTGAAGGCGATTTTGAGAAGCAGCAAGAGGGTTCTACCAACCTTCTGTTCTCTGATTCCCTGAACCAGGCGAGAAGGGAATCTCATCGCTCGCATCGTCAAAGGGACAAAGTGGTCGCGCGCTGACCAGACTCCTATCAGCACACTTCTCTAGAATCTCTGAGGAGATCTACTTGAAAAGTCACCTAGAGGGGGGGTGAATAGGTGACAATGCTAATCAAAGGGCAAATTAAAATTTAAAGCTACAACAATCACAATCAAGAATCACAAGATGAATGCAAGCAAGTAAGTATGACAATGAAAATGATGAGCAAGTAATAAGTGCAAGCAAAGTAGAGTAAGGATTGCAAGAATGTAAACCAATCGCAAACACAAGGATATGTTATCGAGGTTCGAGCACCCAGCTCTACTCCCCGCCTTCCCCAGAAGGATTCTAGCTACTTCCACTATCACAAAGAACAATTACAACCGGAGTACCCAACTCCACAATTACAATCACAAGAATCTCTGAGTAGTCACAAGACCACAAACTCTCTCTTTCAAAAATCTCTTCCCTTACAAAGGTCCTTAGAGAATAATGAGTAGAATTGAAGCTCTTTTGTGTGTAAGGAAAAGAAATTGAAATCAGAGAAAAACTTTTGAAAACCCTTCAGAAAATTGAGAGAATTTAGCACAAAAACCAAGAACTTTTGAAAGCCTTAAACTTTTGAATTTTGTAGCAATGAATGTTGTAACCAATCTCTCCCCAAACACCCCTATTTATAGGAGAGGGCTAGGGTTTAGGGATAAAACATAATTACTGATGTTTAGGAGGTAATTAGATCAAAATATATCCTTAAACGAATTTTTAAACACAAAAGACAAAAATAAACAGCTCACTTAAAATCTGCCCGTTACTGTTCAACGGACACATCGGTCGACTGGGCCGGTCGACCGGTAGTTCAAAAATTCGACCGTTATAGGCTAGCGGTCGACCGACCCGGTCGACTGAGAAAACCTGTGAGTAAAAACAATATCTCGGTCGACCGCCCCGGTCGACTGGCGGACATGCACACTGATACGTGCATCTGCCAGAACTGCGGTCGACTGGTCCGGTCGACCGGACCAGACTGACACAGACTCGGTCGACTGTCCCGATCGACCGGATCAGGTCAAAAATCATTTTTGGAAAAGAAAATAAAGAGGATTTTGATTTTAACAAAAATACTTTTGAACAGGAAATAGAATTTAAACATAAAGATGTATTTGTAGGCAAAAACTTGTATGCAAAATATTTTTGTATAATTTATAAGAAATTATTTTAGAATGAGCATGTGCGCAAAAACGTGTGTGATAGAGCTTCAAACCTATCCACTATTCTTTAACATACTATAAACTGAAAAACAAATTACATGAAGACTTCTTGAGCTATCTTCAAGTCTTTGAGCCATCCAATGCCTTGCTAGTGCCTTCTCTTCTATGATCCTTCCTTGATGTGCAATTTGCCTTCCTTGCTTTGTGGAACTTAGAAGTTCTTGCAATAGTTAAGCGAATGGTCTCTAAACATGGTACAAAACCTGAAACTCATCTTAACAAACTTGTTAGTACCAAATAGCTCATATTTGGTTTGTCATCATCAAAACCAAAAGACAAATGGAGAGTGTAACCTCTTGGGCCAACAATCTCCCCTTTTTGACGATGACAAAACAAATAGGCTATAAACAAAAATATAGGGGAGGAGAAAACTCCCCCTCAAATTATGCTATATAAAAAGACACTTAAGCTTAAAAACACAAGAATTCATTTGAAAACAAAAGATTTATGCACTTGATACCAATAGAAAGAAATTGAGACAAAACACAAGAATTCTCAAAATACATGAATTCAAAAACTCATACATACATAAACATAAAACTCATAAAAGAAATCTTTAAAATTAAAGCATATAAATTCATATGGAACCAAGACCAAATGAACTTATTTTTGTCATGTAAACTTATTCTCCCCCTTTTTGTCATACATCAAAAAGGGTTATGAAAAACATGTCTATTCAATAATACAAACATTAAGTTCTCCACAAATAAACGAAAATCTAGCAAAATCAAGAGGTTTAGTGAAAATATCGGCTAGTTGTAAATCCGTGGAAACATAATCAATATCTATATCACCTTTCTCAAAATGATCTCTAAGAAAGTTATATCTAATCTCAATGTGCTTGGTCTTACTATGTTGATTTGCATTTTTGGTCATGTGTATAGTACTAGTATTATCACAAAATATTTTTATATGATCAAAGTGCAAATCAAAATCAAGGAGAGTATGTTTCATCCAAAGGACTTGTGCACAACAAGCCCCCGCGGCAACATACTCCGCCTCGGCGGTTGAGAGAGCTACGGAATTTTGTTTCCTAGAGGACCATGAAACAAGACAATTACCAAGAAATTGACATGTCCCACTAGTACTCTTTCTATCTACTCTACAACCCGCATAGTCGGCATCCGAATAGCTAGTCATTGAAAAATCTCTAGTTTTCGGATACCAAAGACCCATTCCAATAGTGCCCTTAATATAACGAATAATGCGTTTTACCGCAATAAGATGAGACTCTTTAGGACACGATTGAAATCTAGCACAAAGACACACACTAAACATGATATCCGGCCTACTTGCCGTCAAATATAAAAGACTTCCTATCATGCTTCTATATAATTTAATATCAACATTTTTACCTTGTTCGTCCTTATCAAGCTTGGTTGTAGTTGCCATTGGAGTGTTGCAAGCCTTTGATCCTTCAAGCCCAAACTTCTTTACTAGCTCCTTTGCGTACTTGGCTTGGTTAATGAAGGTTCCGTCTTGCAATTGCTTGATTTGGAGTCCAAGGAAGAAATTTAGCTCACTCATTGAAGACATTTCAAATTCAAGTTGCATGACCTTCTCAAAATCCTTACATAAAAGCTCATTAGTAGATCCAAAAATTATATCATCAACATAAATTTGCACAATTAAAATATCATTATCAACATGCTTAGTAAAAAGAGTTGTGTCTACTTTGCCTTTAATAAAATCATTTGAAATGAGAAAACTAGAAAGCCTTTCATACCAAGCTCTTGGAGCTTGTTTCAATCCATACAAAGCTTTATCAAGTTTAAAAATAAAATCGGGATGAACATGATCAACAAAATCGGGAGGTTGAGAAACATAAACTTCTTCATTAATAAAACCATTCAAAAATGCACTTTTCACATCCATTTGAAAAAGTTTAAAATTTTTAAAACATGCAAAAGCTAGTGTCATCCGTATGGCTTCAAGCCGTGCTACGGGTGCAAAGGTCTCCTCAAAGTCAATTCCCTCAACTTGAGTGTAACCTTGGGCTACTAACCTAGCTTTATTCCTAATGACATTTCCGGACTCATCCATCTTGTTTCTAAAGATCCACTTAGTACCAATTATTGGTCTATCGTGGAGCTTAGGAACAAGGTGCCAAACTTGGTTGCGCTAAAATTGATTGAGTTCCTCTTGCATGGCAAGCAACCAATATGGGTCCGTCTCGGCTTCGAGAATGCCTTTGGGTTCAAAATGAGAAATGAAAGCAAAGTTACCACATAGGTCATGGAGTTTGGAGCGCGTTGTGACTCCTTTAGATGCATCACCCAAGATGAGCTCCTTAGGATGATTTGTAGCGTATCTCCAAGCTTTAGGAAGCGGTTGAGTGCTTTCCTCCTTATCCTCTTGAACTTCACTTATAGATTCTTACTTATCTTCTTGCGCGGGTGAGTCCTTCAAGGATAGTTTCTCCATGTTTTCACCTAATGGTTCAAACTCTACAACATTCTCAACAAACACATTAGATTCTTCAAACTTAACATGCATGGATTCTTCTATGGTAAGTATAGATCTATTGAAAACTCTATATGCTTTGCTAGTAGAAGAATATCCAATAAAGATAGCTTCATAAGCCTTAGCATCAAATTTACCCAAATTATCCTTAGTATTCAAAACAAAACACTTGCATCCAAAAACTTTGAAATATGCAACATTTGGTTTTCTAGAATGATACATTTCAAATGATGTTTTTGAAGAATTTTTGCACAAATAAATATGATTCGATATATAGCATGCGGTGTTTACGGCCTCGGCCCATAAATATTGAGGGAGGTCATACTCACTAATCATTGTCCTAGCCATCTCTTGAAGTGTTCTATTTTTCCTTTCTACAACTCCATTTTGTTGTGGAGTTCTAGGACAAGACATTTCATGCTTAATTCCTTTTTCATCACAATAAGTCATGAAGAGTTGGTTAACAAACTCACCACCTCTATCACTCCTTATTCTTAAAATCGGAAAACCCTTTTCTTTTTCAACTCTTTTTCGAAAAATCTTAAAATGAGAAAAAGTTTGATCTTTATTTTGTAAAAAGAAAACCCAAGTAAAACGGAGAAATCATCAACCAAAACAAATGCAAATCTACTTCCATTTAAACTCTTAGTTTTAGTTGGTCCAAAAAGATCCATATGAATTAATTCTAAAGGCCTAGTTGACATGATATTCTTGATTGGTTTAAAGGAAGACTTGGTTTGTTTCCCAAGTTGGCACGCACCACAAATGCGGTCTTTCTCAAAATTCAAGCAAGGTATACCCTTCACCAATTCCTTTGAATTAATCCTAGAAATATGGTCAAAAGATGCATGTCCTAGTCTTCTATGCCAAAGCCAAGAATTTTCATCAAAAGCATTCAAGCGTTTAGTAGAACAATCTAAATTAAGCATGTCAATAATATAAACATTATTATCACGAAAACCGGTGAGAATACAAATATCGGATTTAACATCAAAAATCTTACAAGAAGTATCATCAAAAACAACTTTAAGTCCACGATCACAAAGTTGACTAATGCTAAGCAAATTATGTTTTAAACCATCTACTAAAACAACATTCTCAATAATAGGAGATGCACCAATTTGAATGTTACCTATACCGATGACAGTTCCTTTGGAGTCATCCCCGAAGGTGACGGTGCCACCTTCCATGTACCTTGATAGGGTTGTGAAGTTGTTGATGTCCCATGTCATGTGTCTTGAACAACCACTATCAAGGTACCACCGCTCCCTACGTCTTGGAGCTTTGGTGTGTACCTACATCAAACAATTTAAGACTTGATTTTGGTACCCACATTTTCTTGGGTCCTCTAGGGTTAGTGTCATGAACCCAAACAAGATTATTTATTCTATTTAGTTGATCATAGCAAAACTTAGCTAAATGTCCATTTTTACCACAATATGTGCATCTATACACTCTACCATATTTAAAAGCATAGTGAGTGTGTGAATTGTGAGCATGGGAAACTTTAGCATGGGTGGTGTGAGCATGAGAATTCTTAGCTTGTGAAGTGTTAGCATGTGAAGTGTGCTTTTTAGAAAACATGTTCTCAAGTTTCTTAGTATTGAAAGCACAATCATTTAAAACTTTTTCAAAATCATTCATTTTGGATTTAAAAGAAGAAATTTCTTTTCATCAATAATAGGAGATTTTGCCTTACAAGTACTCTTGTAGGCACAAAATTCTTTTTGCATGGAAATGAAATTAGAAGAAATATCATCTTTTTCTTTAGAAACAATGGCAAGTTGATTCTTAAGAAAAGCAACTTCTTTTTGTAATTTTATGCATTCAAGTTTCTTGTTATCATAAGTTTCAGAAAGTTCTACAAAAGCATGCACTAGAACTTCCTTACTTACATCATCATCTTCATCATCAAGGGATTGAGGGGTTACCTTAGGTGTGTTTGCCATGAAACACATATTAGCTTGATCCACCTCCTCTTCGGACTCGCTTTCCGAATCTCACGTAGCTTTGTAAGCTTTCTTTTCCTCCGGCTTCTTTGGCTTGAAGGAGGAAGTCATCTTCTTCTTGAACTCCGGACAATCCGCCATGATATGTCCGGGTTTGCGGTAATTATAGCAAATGATCCTCCGCTCCTCTTTGCCTTCAAATTTTCTCCGGAAGTTGAGCTTGTTCTTCCGGTACATCCTCTTGACGTTGCGAACAAGTAGAGTAAGCTCCTCATCTTCTTCTTCGTCATCTTCATCGTCATCATTGGTGGATGAAGTCTTGAAGGCTATGAATTTCTTCTTTGAAGTAGTGGCCTCTTCTCTTGCCTTCTTCTCCATCTCATGGGTCTTTAGGTTCCCAATGAGACTAATGAGGTCCTTCTCGTCCTTGTCGTTCAACTCCTTCAAGGTGGTGGCCTTGATCTCCCATGATGAAGGAAGAGCCCGAATTACTTTCCGCACCTTTTGATCGTTAGAGATGTCATCACCTAAGGAAGAAAGACCATTAGTGATTTTAGTAAACCTTGTAGCCATACTATCAATAGACTCATCATCAAGCATTTTAAATGACTCATATTGGGACCTCAAGAGATCTATCTTAGCTCTCTTGACTTGTGAAGTCCCCTCGTGTGTGACCAATAAGTGTTGCCAAATCTCATAGGCGGATTGGCAATGAATTACCCGTGTAAGGTCATCCTCATTCAAGGCGGTTAATAGGGAGTTTTGGGCCTTGGAGTTAGCCTCATATAGTTTAAAGTCAAGGTCGGTCCAAGTGCTCTCATCACCATCGGGTGCTTCATAGGATTTGGTCAAGGACTTGGCTACTAAGCTACCCAAAGATTGTAAAAATATAGTCATCCTAACCTTCCAAATTGGGAATTGAGTCCATCAAATTTAGGTGGGGATTTAATGTTGTCGGCCATGTTTACTAGTGATGAATGAATGAAATGAAAATGTTGATTAGCAAGTTTTAAGGATCTCTCTATGGATGTTAAGCCAAACCTAGAGTCCAAGCTCTGATACCAATTGAAAAGTCACCTAGAGGGGGGTGAATAGGTGACAATGCTAATCAAAGGGCAAATTAAAATTTAAAGCTACAACAATCACAATCAAGAATCACAAGACGAATGCAAGCAAGTAAGTATGACAATGAAAATGATGAGCAAGTAATAAGTGCAAGCAAAGTAGAGTAAGGATTGCAAGAATGTAAACCAATCGCAAACACAAGGATATGTTATCGAGGTTCGAGCACCCAGCTCTACTCCCCGCCTTCCCCAGAAGGATTCTAGCTACTTCCACTATCACAAAGAACAATTACAACCGGAGTACCCAACTCCACAATTACAATCACAAGAATCTCTGAGTAGTCACAAGACCACAAACTCTCTCTTTCAAAAATCTCTTCCCTTACAAAGGTCCTTAGAGAATAATGAGTAGAATTGAAGCTCTTTTGTGTGTAAGGAAAAGAAATTGAAATCAGAGAAAAACTTTTGAAAACCCTTCAGAAAATTGAGAGAATTTAGCACAAAAACCAAGAACTTTTGAAAGCCTTAAACTTTTGAATTTTGTAGCAATGAATGTTGTAACCAATCTCTCCCCAAACACCCCTATTTATAGGAGAGGGCTAGGGTTTAGGGATAAAACATAATTACTGATGTTTAGGAGGTAATTAGATCAAAATATATCCTTAAACGAATTTTTAAACACAAAAGACAAAAATAAACAGCTCACTTAAAATCTGCCCGTTACTGTTCAACGGACACATCGGTCGACTGGGCCGGTCGACCGGTAGTTCAAAAATTTGACCGTTATAGGCTAGCGGTCGACCGACCCGGTCGACTGAGAAAACCTGTGAGCAAAAACAATATCTCGGTCGACCGCCCCGGTCGACTGGCGGACATGCACACTGATACGTGCATCTGCCAGAACTGCGGTCGACTGGTCCGGTCGACCGGACCAGACTGACACAGACTCGGTCGACTGTCCCGGTCGACCGGATCAGGTCAAAAATCATTTTTGGAAAAGAAAATAAAGAGGATTTTGATTTTAATAAAAATACTTTTGAACAGGAAATAGAATTTAAACATAAAGATGTATTTGTAGGCAAAAACTTGTATGCAAAATATTTTTGTATAATTTATAAGAAATTATTTTGGAATGAGCATGTGCGCAAAAACGTGTGTGATAGAGCTTCAAACCTATCCACTATTCTTTAACATACTATAAACTAAAAAACAAATTACATGAAGACTTCTTGAGCTATCTTCAAGTCTTTGAGCCATCCAATGCCTTTCTAGTGCCTTCTCTTCTATGATCCTTCCTTGATGTGCAATTTGCCTTCCTTGCTTTGTGGAACTTAGAAGTTCTTGCAATAGCTAAGCGAATGGTCTCTAAACATGATACAAAACCTGAAACTCATTTTAACAAACTTGTTAGTACCAAATAGCTCATATTTGGTTTGTCATCATCAAAACCAAAAGACAAATGGAGAGTGTAACCTCTTGGGCCAACACTACTTGTAATCTTTTTAAGAATACTTGTAATTTAGCTCCTCAAACTCTTTTTTGTAAGTTTTCCCCCTTTGCAAACATAATAGAAAACAAGGTGGCGACTCCGCTGGGGATGAAATTCTCCACTGCCGAGAATCAAGTGTCGCAATGCGACGAACAGACCTTCGGGTCTAACTCTGAATTCAGAAAAGCCGATGCAGCCAGAGCTTCTCTGGCTAAATCTTCAAGGAAAGTCTCTGCGGAGACTGAAAAGGTTCTCTACGAACCTACTGCGGTTATTTGGCGCAACAAGGAAGCACGTCCGCAGTCTGATTCCTTTACTTGTGAGAACTTGGTGGTTCAGTTCGATCAAGTAAGATTTGAAGAAGTCCTCTCTGGGGGTGGCTCAATGCTTCGAGCACGGAAGCATAAGAGGGTTTTCACGACCAAGGTTTCAAATCAGAAACCGGAAGCAGAATTCTGCCAACACCCCTCAGCCTCGTGTGTGGCTAATCAGGTTCCTTGCGAACCTAAGTCTCCTCTGCCAAGGCGGATATGGAAGCCTAAACAGAAGTCTCCGACCGAAACTTCAGGCGTAGCTACGCCTAAACCGCGCCTCTCTCGCGAAGAAAAAGGCAAGATGCCTGTCTGCTCCAATCATAAAATCAAGACGGCAATCATACCGTCACCCAATTCAAGAGCAGCAATGCCTCGCGCCGGCCTCGTTCTCATGAGCGAAGCTACTGTACCACAGCGTACGCACAGGGTCCATGACCGCGAAGCCGAAGCCAAAGTACCATCTAAGGCTAATTACCTTCGCAGCAGCATAGCGGGTAAAGCACCACAGCGTGCTCCGCTTTCCAGTGCGTCAAGCACTAAGTTCGCGTCTGAAGGCGAAGCTAGAACCAAAGCACTATTCAGTGCTAATCCTGTCTGCAGGGATAAAAGAAGCAGGATATCGCCCTATGTGCGATCCAAAAGAGCCTTTGCGCTCGATTGCAGGAACCCAACCGGGTCTGATCTGAGGAAATTGTTAGCGGATAAACAAACCTCTTCCCCCTGTTCTCAACAAGTGGGATGTCAACTGCTGACACTCCACTCGGTCCATTGCCGGCTGGGACCAATCCCCGCCACGTCTCCAGGCCGACGATCAGTTTTTGATCGACTATTGGTACAAGCCCCGATGAAGCATCGCAGAAGGAGTATCTTGCGAGATCTCCCCTCCGCATCCGTCAATATGACTGGGAGAGGACGAGAGCTGCGCAGGGGAAGACAAACATCTGACGACGCCCCCTACAGCTCCCCAGATCCAGACTACAGCCCAGACTTAGGCGAAGTCTTGGTGCATGAGGAAGGTGTTTTTCGAAACACCAGATCCAGGGCGGCGATACCCTACACTTATGAACAGCCTTCTTCCTCGACGGCCCTAGCCTCGTCACAGCCCAGGAGATCACTCCAATCATCAGACGAAGAAGATGAAGATAGTGGGTATGCCTCTTCGGCGACAGTTAGCTCGGTGCGAACAGACAGAGCATCAGTCAACATGGCTGATAACGTCAACGACGATCTTCGTCGACGCCTGGAAGCTCAGGAGCAAACTTTCAAGACTCAGCAAGAGGCTCTGGACAATATTCAACAGATGCTCGCTCAACTCCTCAATAACCGGAATAACAATGATGCCGGGAGCAATCACGATGAGGAGGAACATTTCAGTAATGAGCAGCTAAAGACGGAGAAATCCAAAGAGGGTTCTTCCTTAGACGCCGAAGTCCTTAAGGGCCTCCAAGCTCAAATTGCATCCCTAGCTCAGAGGGATGAATTAAAGAAGGTAGGGGCAGTCCGCCCTTATCCGCTAGAGTGGGATTCGGTGCCATATCCACCGAAGTTCAAACCGCTAACGCTGCATACCTATGATGGAAAGAGCTCACCAAATCAGCACATCTACTATTTTCGGTCTCAGACTGGTAATGTTATAAGCAATGACGCCGTCGTGGCTAGGCTGTTCATTGGCACCTTAAAGGGGGTGGCATTTGACTGGTTCTGAAGTCTCCCTCCGGGCTCTATCAACTCCTGGATCGACCTGGAAACTCGGTTCCTCTCTCGTTTCTATGAGGACGATACCGAAGTGACCATGGACAAGCTCCTCTCCACTGTGCAGAGGAAGGGCAAATCTGTCCGTGACTACATTGAACGGTTCAGAAACTTATTCTTGATGTGCCCAGCAGGGATGCCATTACCCATGCTCTTGCAGACATGCATACACAACTTCCTAGACCAAGTGGAAGTTCGCATGGGGGCTGTTAAAGCCCACACTTGGAAAGAATTGGCCGAACAAGCTGAGATAGCCAAGAAGTCGGCTAAAAAGTTCGAACCATCCGCCCCTAGAGGCAAGTGGGGGATGAACAGCAAAGGGCGTAGCGACCTACCGCAATCTTCTCAAGCTAAAGGCAAAGAGACTATGTCTGTGGAGTTATCCGGAGATGTGCAGTCGAAGGCCAAAAAGAGCGGCTTCAACAATCAGGAGCCTAAATTGCCTCCAAAGCAGTACTCGTTCAAAGATGATCAGGTGGTCACCATATTCCATCTGCTCCATAAAGGGAACAAAATGAAGCTGCCAGATGCGCGGCGTCCCAATGAGATAGGGCGCACAAACGACCCTAAATACTGCCTCTACCACAGGATGGTCCACCATCCTACTGACAAGTGCTATGTCCTCAAGGACAGAATACAAGCCCTGATCGATGCCGGAGTTCTGACGTTGAAGACGGAGCAAAAGAAAGTCACTGCCAATATGGTAACTCTTGAGTTCGGCAAAGCTCCAAAGGTCACAGTCCCTGACGGGACTTATGCAGCCCCTGCGCCACGGTTGGAAGTCAAGCATCCTCCAGCTATAGCTCAACATAATAAGGGTCTTGTTCCCTTAACATTGGAGACAGGAGAAGTCATGTGGTTACATTCAGACCTCGTCCAAGACGTACAGCGGGATCCAAAGCAGCCCAATTCAAAGGGCAAGTCTTGCAATGTCATCTCCATCCTGCCAGACGACGGCAATCTTACATCGGCTTCCCTCAGTGATTCAGAAGGAGAAAAGCTTGCCTACGCAGCGCAAGCCGATGCGCCTCAACAGACGGGCACCCGATCCGGAAAATCATACTTGAGGCAGTATGAAAAGTCTACTAACGAGACACAACAGCAAACGACGTCAGTGCAAGTACCAGCATCCACTCCAATCCCAACCAAGGGAAAAGAGAGGTCTAGGGAGGTACGATTTGGCCACGTGTTGAAGAAACCACCAGGCCAAGGGTTTGATACACCCTTTCGGTTTGACATATTGGCTCAGCTGGCCAATATCCCAACTCATATCACTATACACGAGCTCCTTCGCCTCTCAAAAGAAACAAGAGAAGCACTCAGGGATGCGCCAATTCAGAATCCTTTCTGACATGCATGCCTGAGATCCCTAACAACGACGTCCAGTCTCCTTGCCTGGAATGTCATCATGCACAATCAAAGGTGCCTGCTATTACCTTCACAGCGGAAGATATGCTTCTCAAAGATAACAAGCACGATCGACTTCTGTACTACACCGGATATATCGGTTCAACATGCATTGAGAGGGTACAAGTCGATCCGGGGTCTGCACTCAGCATCATCCCCAAAAGGCTTCTCTACTTCCTCGGCATACCATTGTATAGGTTGTCCGCAACCACTACTGCAATATACGGTTTCAACGCCGGAGCAACCTACCAGCGGGCAATGAGTACGATCTTCCGCGATCATCTCCAAAAAATGGTGGAATGCTATGTCGACGACATTGCCGTCAAAAGCCGCAACAAGAATGAACATCTTCGCGACCTGAGAACGATGTTCGACATAATGCGGGCTCATCAACTGAAAATGAATCCGACAAAATCCTTCTTAGGAGTTTCGAGTGGCAAGTTCCTTGGGTTTATTGTCACATCAAAAGGAATTCATCTTGACCCAGACAAGGTCAAAGCCATTCAGAGCATGCATCCACCAAGGAACCTCAAGGAGCTTAGAGGCCTGCAAGGTAGGCTGGCTTATATTAGGAGATTCATCGCAAATCTCTCAGGCCGCTGTCAGCCGTTCACCCGACTCATGAAAAAGGGTGCCTCCTTCGTATGGGATCAAGCTTGTCAGGAAGCTTATGAAGACATCAAGAGGTACCTCACAAAGCCTCCAGTCTTAGTGGCCCCTACATCAGGGAAGTCATTCTTGCTTTATGTAAAGGCTATGGATTACTCCCTCGGTGCCCTCCTCGCTCAAAAGGACGACAATGGCCACGAGCAGGCCATTTATTATCTGAACAGAACTCTCATAGGAGCGGAATCTCGCTACAACCCTATCGAGAAAGAGTGTTTAGCTCTCGTCTTCGCTGTTCAGAAGACCCGACATTATTTGGTCGGTCAGACCATACATGTCATCTCCAGAGTAAACCCATTGCGTCTTCTTATGACGAAGCCAGGATCACTGAATTCAAGATTGGCTAAGTGGGCACTTTTATTGTCTCAATACGACATGATCTTCACGCCTCAGAAGGCGGTTAAAGGCCAGGCCCTTGCAGAATTCTTGGCTGCTCATCCAGTTCCGGAGCATTCAAAACTTCACGAAGACATCCCCGATGAGGTCTTCGAGTCTTATGCAACCTCAGAAGAGGAAGTGTGGCAGAGGTTCTTTGATGGAGCATCCCGAATGGGCCCTAAAGGCAAGATTATTGCCGGAGTGGGGGTTGTGTTTATCTCCCCACAGAATCATGTCCTGCCCAGAGCATTTTCTCTGACAGAATCATGCTCCAACAATGTTGCAGAATATAATGCTCTGCTCATAGGTCTTCAACTCGCCCATGGAATAGGGGTACGCTACCTCGAAGCTTATGGCGATTCAAAACTGATCATCAATCAGGTTAAAGGGGAATACGAAGTCCGCCATGAGGACTTGGTGCCTTATTACCATACAGCCATCGAATTGGCTAACCTATTTGAAGGTTTCTACATCGGGCATGTGTCTCGATCTCAAAATACCAAGGCGGACGCCCTTGCTGCATTAGCAACGACTCTAGCCTTACCAGCCGACACCGAGTATCACCTCACAGTCGCAACTCGACATCTTGTATGCTCCAAGCACATACTAAGAACTCAAGAAGTCTATAATGTCTCCACGGATCTTGAACCAAGAGACTGGCGCTTTCCTCTCATCGACTATGCTTTGCACGGTCTGCTTCCAGACGATCCCAAGGAAGCAGCGTCCATCAGATGAAGGTCTCTCCGGTTCTATTACGATCCGACTTTGAAGACACTTTACCGTCGCTCATATGATGGTGTTCTCCTCCGTTGCCTTTCCAATTCAGAGGCACAGGAAGCGCTCCAAGAAGCGCATGACGGCATTTGCGGAGCTCATCAGCCAGGTCCAAAGCTCAAAGACAGGTTGCACAGACTTGGATACTATTGGCCAACTATGATAGCCGATGCCATCCAATACGCACGAAGGTGTAAAGCATGCCAGATTCATGCGGATTTCATACACCAGCCTTCGGAGCTGCTCCACCCAACTGTTGCTTCATGGCCATTTGAAGCATGGGGAATCGACGTCGTAGGGCCAATCAGCCCTTCTTCGACAAAAGGTCACCGGTTTATCCTAACAATAACCGACTACTTTTCAAAATGGGCGGAGGCTATACCACTGGTTGAAGTCAAAACCTCCAATGTGGTTCATTTATCAAGCACCACGTCATCCATCGATTTGGTGTACCTAGGCGGATCATCCACGACAACGGTCCCCAATTCATAAGCCAAGTATTCTATCGGTTCTGCGATAAATACCGATTCAGAATGTGGCTTCAACTGCCTATAATCCTGCCGCCAATGGCTTGGCGGAAGCATTCAACAAAACAATCATCAAGCTGCTCAAGAAATTCGTCTCCTCGAATAAGCGAGATTGGGACAAAAAGCTCGGTGAATGTCTTTGGGCCTACCGAACCACGGTGCGGACACCGACAGGCAATACGCCTTTTTCTCTGGTATATGGGTGCGAAGCAGTCCTCCCATTGGAAATCCAGATGTCATCGTTGCGTATAGCTCTGATTACTAAAACCACATCAGAGGATAATGATCGCCTACGCCTTCAAGAGCTCGAAGCTTTGGACGAAAAGCGACTACAAGCTCAGCAGCATATCGAGCTATATCAAGCTCGGATCTCAAAAGCCTTCAATAAGAAGGTCAAACAGAGAATCTTCCAGAAAGGAGACCTGGTCTTAGCCGTCAGACGACCGATGATTATGACGCACAAGACCAAAGGCAAATTTCAGCCTAAATGGGAAGGACCGTTTGTGATAGAAACAGTCTATTCAAACGGAGCATACCGCCTTATGACTTCAGATGGCGACCTACTCATGATGCCGATCAATGATAAGTTCTTAAAGAAGTATTATCCTTAATCAAGGATCCTTCTCTTGATCAAGTTAACACTACACCTCTGATCAAGATCTCCGTGCCCGAAGCACACACAAAGAGAGCCTTTCTCTTCCTCCAAGTGAGGTCATACAGCCGAAAACCAACAGGAACCTGACCGTGCACCGGTTATCCTAAAGGAGAGTCAGGGTTATGCAGACATTAACCCGATAATCCAATATCCTTAACGATTAAGGATAGAGGAAAATGTTGGCCTGTAAGCCTAACATAAGTCCTCGACAACTCATCATGCTGAGGGAAAAAGCATGGCTAGCCCAATTCAAACGGTAGTTGGTAAAGGCATATCAAACCCGTTGACAGGTGGGGATTTGCTAAAAATCCTAAGGGACCGGTTCCCATTTGATTCCCTCTCCAAAATCACTTACCAATTCTCATCCATAGAATGGTAAGGCCACATATATTCCACTGTTATGTTAACATTAAACCTATGACAGCAGTCCCCTCATTTCTCCTCGTGAGAACGAGACCTCCAAAGTCACTTACCAATTCTCATCCATAGAATGGTAAGACCGCATATACATTTCGCTGTTACGTTAACATTAAACCTATGACAGTGATTCCCTCGTTTCTCCCCATGAAAACGAGATTTCTCCCAAATTTCACTACAATCTCGATACTCGTTGACATTTACAAAAGATGAGTATCACCATTTTTTGAGCTTGGTGGCGTCTCAATTGGTTATGTCATCGCGACCTCTGAACCAGCAGACAGCTAAGTCTCAACTTTGAGCTTGTTGACATTTACAAAAGATAAGTCTCAACCCCGAGTCCTGTTGACATTTACAAAAGACAGGTCTCGATACTCGTTGACATTTACAAAAGACGAGTATCACCATTTTTTTGAGCTTGGTGGCGTCTCAATTGGTTATGTCATCGCGACCTCTGAACCAGCAGACAGCTAAGTCTCAACTTTGAGCTTGTTGACATTTACAAAAGACAAGTCTCAACCCCGAGCCCTGTTGACATTTACAAAAGACAGGTCTCGATACTCGTTGACATTTACAAAAGACGAGTATCACCATTTTTTAGCTTGGTGGCGTCTCAATTGGTTATGTCATTGCGACCTCTGAACCAGCAGACAGCTAAGTCTCAATTCCAAGCCCTGTTGACATTTACAAAAGACAGGTCTCGATACTCGTTGACATTTACAAAAGACGAGTATCACCTATTTTGAAGCTTGGTGGCTTCTCAACCAGTTATGTCATTGCGACCTCTGAACTGGCAGATAGCCAAGTTTCATCTACCATTGAGCTTAGTAGCGTCTCAATTGGTTATGTCATTGCAACCTCTGAACCAGCAGATAGCTAAGTCTCAACCCCGAGCCCTGTTGACATTTACAAAAGACAGGTCTCGATACTCGTTGACATTTACAAAAGACGAGTATCACCTATTTTGAAGCTTGGTGGCTTCTCAACCAGTTATGTCATTGCGACCTCTGAACTGGCAGATAGCCAAGTTTCATCTACCATTGAGCTTAGTAGCGTCTCAACCGGTTATGTCATTGCGACCTCTGAACCAACAGACAGCTAAGTCTCAACTTTGAGCCTGTTGACACTTACAAAAGACAGGACTCACCGATGCTTGCTGACATTTACAAAAGGCAAGTATCTCCCCTTCAGCCCCGCAAAGGGCTAACCTCGAGATTGCTGACGTCTTAATCGGTTATGTCATTGCGACCTCTGAACCGACGGATAGCCACGTCTCAAAGATTACATCCTCAAGCAAGAACAAGATTGGAGATTCGACAGAAGCCAAAACAAAAGGAAAGAATTTCCATTAATTCCAAAAGATGGGGACACATGGAGGCACGTATACAATGACCTACAAGCGTACACTGTACGATCTGAGCCGCTCTCCTAGGGCGTTTAGCCTCGTCTTCCTGTCATCAGCAGCCTGGGCAAGCGCTTGTGACCTCAGCTCAACCTCATCAAAGTCCACCGCCTGGGCCAGACGAGCTTCGGCCTCCGCCAAAGTTGCCCTCTGTGACAACTCCTGCCGCGCAAGCTCCTCACTCTGAGCTTTGAGTTGTTCAAGCCCCGCAGTTTTCTCAAGACGCACCGGTATGGCCTTGGATAAGAGGAGATTTGCTTTCCTGATCATTTTCTCAGCCTTCGCAATCTTATCCTCAGCGCCAAGAAGAGCACTAGTGGAGGCGTCAATTGCACTTCCAACCTCTGCTTGCCTTGTTTTCAAGGATTTCAAATCAGAAGAGACGGCCTTAGCAGCCTCTTGAGCAGCAAGCCGGGCCTCGTGCTTTCGGGCAACAAGACAGGCGAGCCGCTCATCAGCTAAGGACGCCGGGTCTGAGCGATAGAGACGGCACCACTCCTCTACAGCCTTCTCAAGTTCATCCACCAGGAGTTCTAAAGCAGCAGCCTGATGATACCCCTCAAAGTTCCGAATGCTCTCAATGTCACGGGAGAGGACCACTTTCGGCTTTGAGAATGGTACAGGCGAGCCCTTCAAAACTAGGTCGATAGTTCGCTCCAAGCTTCTATAAAAGCTATCGACCAGGTCACCTATATAATCATTCTCTGCCTCAGCCATTTCTGGCAGGGAGGCAACCTCGGAATAGTCCACCAGCCTGGTCGACGCCGTCGTAGAAGAAGCAGCGGGAACACTGACAGCAGCGGGACCAGCTGAAGGTGATCTCGGCGGAGTCCTCATCGAAACCAGCACGCCAGCCACCGCGGAGGTAGGACTGGCAACCACCTCTTGAGTAGCAGGCTCAACCACCAGGGTTGGAGAAGTAGGGCTTGCGATCACCCTCAGTGCCGCACTCGGCAAAACAGTCCGCACCTCACTCATCGATGTGATTGGGAGTGAGGATACCTCCGGGACTGCCGCCCCTTCAACCTCTGGTCCTTCAGCTGATTTGGGCTGATAAGAAGGCAGGTCGCCATACAGCGCGTCCAACACAGCAGCGCCCGCTATGGCCAAACTCTCAATGAAAGCAAGCAAAAATCAGATGATTAGAAGATGAACCTTAATTGATTTAAAAGGAAGGGTACATTGATATTACATCAAAATTGTGTTTCATACAACACACCCAGTTGCTTAACAAGGTCATCCGCGCAAAAGGCATACAAGTGGTTTTATCTGCTTCTAAGTCAAACCGACTGGACAAAGAAGCCCTTCCTCCTGCACAGGGCTGTAATCAGTGGTGCCGCAAGGACACGGTCATTATTCTCCACAAAAATGGCAGATCTTGCCAGGCCATTTTTGTTGAAGCCTGGCAATAGAAACCTATCGCCGCCAACACGATAGATCACGTATAATGGGAATTGGCAGTGATACCAGTGATCTAACGGGTGTAATGCCCGCTTTTCTGAAGTGGATCATCCCTAAAGCCACCAAAGTTGAAAGTTGGCAATGATGCCGGCGATCCCACAGGCAACGCCCACTATCTCGAAGCGGATCATCTCCGACAAAGCGGCTACCAGCCTCACCTCAGAACGAATCATCTCGGATAAAAGGCTGCCAACAGCCTCTGGGACACGCACCCGTCGCCCCAAGTTGTTCCTCCTGCTTAAAAGTAAAGCTTCAACCGTGGAAGCATAAGGCAATTTTATGGTTCCTTCCATCAAGTCACTGGACTGACGAGCATAGCCCACTGCAAGACAAATCAGAACAGATTAGCAGTTAAGCACAGAAAAAACTGCAAATCAGAATTTTTTTGGGTCAAAGCAATCCAATTTCAGTAAAAGCAGAGGACAAGCCTCGCCTGCACAACACTGATGGGCTGGCTCAGCAAACGCCAAGTCCTAGCCTCACCTATATGGCAAGACTGGCTCAACTATTGAAGAGACCAAGTCTCAAGTTCTGCAGCGAACTTAACATGCAGTGATCTTTCTGGGAAGCTATGCCAAAATCCTTCCCTACAGATCAGTCAATTGCAAGATAAAGAGTAAGGGAAACTAATCCCTGAAGCAGCTGTTAAAGCTAAATTAAGGAGATGAATTCCCTAAAATCAGTGAAGTCGTTGAATGATCAAGACTTACTGGTCCTTGGCCGGGTAATAACTAGAGTGGGCATTCCCACTAATTCAGAGATCTGAGTATCTCTCTCAACCAAGAGAAGAGAAGAGAGGCAAAGCACTTCTCTCTTCAGAGGACCTCAAGTGTCCTATTTATAGGCCCCATGGCCTGAGCGCTGCCACCTCAAGCGTGGAAGCACGAGCGCATTTAAGGCATTTACTGCGCCTTGAGAACAGGGACGGCTTCCCTTGGAACCGTGCGAAGGGAGAAAACGTCTCCCTCACAAAGGCATTTATTGCGCCTTGAAGAAAGGGAATATCCTCCCTTGGAAACGTGCAAATCAGAGAATATCTCCCTCGATCAGCACGAAGAAAGGAGTAATCCTCCTCGTAACCAGCCCACGGCAGTTGGTCTCGGGAAAGCGACAGATGTTCCAGAGCGAACTTATCTAGCTGCGAAGCTACCCAGACGCGAGTCTACATGATTCCTTGGCGAATCTACATCCCAAAGTAGGATTCAAAGCGAAGCTGAACTCAACCATCATGGCGACGTTCATACTCCACACACCACCGATCAAAGCAATTCAAAGTGTTTCGAAGCCTGAGTTATTGCAGACTCTCGAAAACTTTGAAGGGGGTCTTGTTGACACTTAAAAAAGACAAGATTCTTATTGGTCTAAACAATGTCTAAACTTGTTGACATTTACAAAAGACAAGTGACAGACGAGTTAAAGACCAGTTTTCACCCATCTCCGAGGGACAAGGAAGCAACTTGGACTCCACTGATCCAGCAAGCCGACAGTGAACCCGGATTGTTTCTAAACAGACCTCAGCAGGTCTAAGGTGCTAGCACTTAGCATCGCATGAGCCCAAAGGGATAGCCTCGCCTGAGAGGCTAACATCACTCGACTTCGCCTTGAAGCCATCCAAAGCCTCGCCAGGAAGCTAATTTGCAACTTTGCCAAAGAGGACTTCCAGCTCCGCCAAAGGGTTTCTTTCGGACTTCGCCAGAAGCTGCCTCTAGCTCCGCTACAAGCTCAATGCGGACGGCTCCGCTATGAATCTGCCACGGTCAACCTTTGACCAATCAAATCTCCGGATGAGATCGGATCTAATCAGATCAAATCCAATTAAGATCAAATCAGAGATCAAATTTGGCAGTTGATTGCCACAATCTCTTGACTCTTCTAAAACGAGTAAGAAGATCAGGGGAAATCCTCCAACGATATGGAAGGATCAAAACAGATCGAGAAGGTCCACCGACCTGCCAATTCTAGCTTCGCAGAAGCTGATCCTAGCCTCGCAGCAAGGCTACTTTTCAGATTTAAACAGATTTGATTCATTCTGTTTCCATATCTTCAAGGGACGATTATACCCTTGCTCTCCCTATAAATAACCCGCCAGGGGTACAAGGAGATAAGGAGGGATCGAAGACGAAAAGAGGACTCCACAAGCAGAGGCTTCTTCACAAAGCACCGTGCGCTCTCGAATTCAGAGACCTTTTAGAGAATTGCTTTCTCTAACCAGGGTGTTGATGCCCTAACATCGTCCTTCTTCTCAAGGAATCTCCGGAACCAGGCGAGAAGGAATTCCTTATTGAAGGCGATTTTGAGAAGCAGCAAGAGGGTTCTACCAACCTTCTGTTCTCTGATTCCCCGAACCAGACGAGAAGGGAATCTCATCGCTCGCATCGTCAAAGGGACAAAGTGGTCGCGCGCTGACCAGACTCCTATCGGCACACTTCTCCAGAATCTCTGAGGAGATCTACTTGTAATCTTTTTAAGAATACTTGTAATTTAGCTCCTTAAACTCTTTTTTGTAAGTTTTCCCCCTTTGCAAACATAATGGAAAACAGCCCTACGACATCGATTCTCCATACTTCAAATGGCCATGAAGCAACAGTTGGGTGGAGCAACTCTGCAGGCTGGTGTATGAAGTCCGCATGAATCTGGCACGCTTTACACCTCCGTGCATATTGGATGGCATCAGCTATCATGGTTGGCCAATAGTATCCAAGCCTATGCAATCTGTCTTTAAGTTTTGGACCTGGCTGATGAGCTCCGCAAATGCCGTCGTGTGCTTCTTTAAGCACTTCTTGTGCCTCTGAATTGGAAAGGCAATGGAGGAGGACACCGTCATATGAACGACGGTAAAGTGTCTTCAGAATTGGATCGTAGTAGAAACGGAGAGACCTTCGTCTGATGGATGCCGCTTCTTTAGGATCGTCTGGCAGCAGACCATGTAAGGCATAGTCGATGAGAGGAAATCGCCAATCTCTCGGCTCAAGATCCATCAAGACATTATAGGCTTCTCGGGTTCTTAACATATGCTTAGAGCATACAAGGTGTCGAATTGCCACTGTGAGGTGATACTCGGTGTCGACTGGCAGGGCTAGTGTTGTTGCTAATGCAGCAAAAGCATCCGCCTTGATATTCTGAGATCGAGACACGTGCCCGATGTAGAAACCTTCAAAGAGATTAGCCAATTCGATGACCGTGTGATAATAAGGCACCAAGTCTTCGTGACGGACCTCATATTCGCCTTTAACCTGATTGATAATCAGTTTTGAATCGCCGTAAGCTTCGAGGTAGCGTCCCCCCATTCCATGGGCGAGCTGAAGGCCAATAAGTAAATCATTATATTCTGCTACATTGTTGGAGCATGATTCTGTTAGAGAAAACCCTCTGGGAAGGACATGATTCTGTGGAGAGATAAACACAACCCCCACGCCGGCGATGATCCTACCTTTAGGACCTATTCGTGATGCTCCATCGAAGAACATCTGCCACACTTCATCCTCTGAAGTTATATTAGACTCAAAGGCTTCATCCGGAATATCTTCGTGAAGTTTTGAGTGTTCCGGAACTGGATGAGCGGCCAAGAACTCTGCAAGTGCCTGGCCTTTAACCGCCTTTTGAGGGATAAAGATCATGTCGTATTGAGACAAAAGAAGCGCCCATTTAGCAAATCTTAAATTCAATGATCCTGGCTTCGTCATGAGAAGACGCAAAGGATTCACCCTGGAGATGACATGTATGGTTTGGCCGACCAAATAATGTCGTGTCTTCTGAACAGCAAAGACAAGAGCTAAACACTCCTTCTCAATAGGATTATAGCGAGATTCCACCTCTATCAGAGTCGTTGAGAAAGATTGCCATCATCCGGCAGGATGGAGATGACATTGCAAGATTTGCCCTTCGACTTGGACTTCTTTGAATCCCATTGTTCATCTTGGACAAGGTCTGGGTGTATCCACATGACTTCCCCTGTCTCCAATGTCAAGGGAACAAGACCTCTATTATCCTGAGCTTTAGCCGCAGGATGTTTGACTTCCAGCCGTGGCGCAGGGACTGGAAAAGTCCCGTCAGGAACTATGACCTTTGGGGTTTTGCCGAACTCGAGGGTCACCATATTGGCAGTGACTTTCTTCTGTTCTGTCTTCAATGTCAAGACTCCAGCGTCGATCAAGGCTTGAATTCTATCCTTGAGGACAAAGCACTTGTCGGTAGGATGGTGAATCATCCTATGGTAGAGATAGTATTTGGGATCGTTCGTACGTCCTATCTCATTGGGACGTCGAGCCTCTGGTAGCTTCATTTTATTCCCTTTTGTGGAGTAAATGGAATATTGTGACCACCTGATCGTCTTTGAAGGAGTACTGTTTCGAAGGAAACCTAGACTCCTGATTATTGAAGCCGCTCTTCTTGGCCTTCGACTGAGCATCCCCTGACAATTCAATGGACATAGTCGCCTTCCCTTTGGCTTGAGAAGACTGCGCCATGTCGTCGCGTCCTTTGTTGTTCATACCCCATTTGGCTTTAGGGGTGGATGGTTCAAACTTTTTAGCCGACTTTTCGGCTATCTCAGCTTGTTCTACCAGTTCTTTTCAAGTATGGGTTTTGACACCCCCATGCAAACCTCTACTTGGTCTAAGAAGTTGTGCCTGCACGTCTGTAAGAGCATGGGTAATGGCATTCCTGCTGGGCACATCAAAGACAAGTTTCTGAATCGCTCAATGTAGTCACGGACAGATTCACCCTTCTTCTGCACGGTGGAGAGGAGCTTGTCCATGGTTACCTCGGTATCGTCCTCATAGAAATGAGAAAGGAATCGGGTTTTCAGGTCGATCTAAGAATTGACAGAGCCTGGAGGGAGACTTCGAAACCAGTCAAACGCTACCCCCTTTAAGGTGCCAATGAACAGCCTGGCCATGATGGCATTATTGTCTATAACATTACTGATTTGAGACCGGAAATAGTAGATGTACTGGTTTGGTGAGCTCTTTCCATCGTACGTATGTAACGTTGGTGGTTTGAACTTCGGTGGGTATGGCACTGAATCTCACTCCAGCGGGTAAGGACGGACTGTCCCTACTTTCTTTAATTTATCCCTCTGAGTTAGGGATGCGATTTGAGCTTGGAGGCCCTTAAGGACTTCAGCGTCTAAAGAAGAACCCTCGTTGGACTTTTCTGTCTTTGGCTGGTCATTGCTAAGATGTTCTTCCTCATCATGGTTGCTCCCGGTATCATTGTTATTCCGGTTATTGAGGAGTTGAGCGAGCATCTGTTGAATGTTGTCCAGAGCTTCTTACTGGGTTTTGGAAGTTTGCTCCTGAGTTTCCAAACGTCGGCGAAGGTCTTCGTTACCATTGTCAGCCATGTTTACTGATGCTCTGTCTGTTCGCACTGAGATGACTGTCGCCAAAGAGGTATACCCACTATCTTCATCTTCTTTACTAGACCATTGGTCTGATCCTCCCTTTAGTTCCGGCGAGGCTACTGCCAATGAGGAAGAAGGCCGTTCATAACTGTAGGGTATCGCTACCCTAGATCTGGTGTTTCGGAAGACACCCTTTTCATGCACCAAGACTTCGCCTAAACCTGGGCTGTAATCTGGATCTGGGGAGCTGTAGGGAGTGTTGTCGGATGCTTGTCTGCCCCTGCGCAGCTCTCGTCCTCTTCCGGTCATGTTAACGGATGCAGAGGGTAGATCTCGCGATACGCTCCTTTTGTGATGCTTCATCGGAGCTTGCGCCGTTAACCGATCGAAAACTGATCGTCGGCCTGGAGAAGTGGCGAGGATTGGTCCTAGGCAGCAATGAACTGAGTGGACTGTCACCAGCTGACATCCCACTTGTTGACAACAGGGAGTAGTTTGGAAAGATTCTGACTTTCGTTTGTTTGTCAAGAATTCTCGCAAGTCAGACCCAGTTGGGCCTAAACGATCCAGCACAGAGGCTCTTTTGGATCGCGCGTAGGATGATGTCCTGCTTCTTTTATCCCCGCAGAGGGGATTAGCACTGAATAATGTTTCAGTTCTAGCTTCGCGGCTAAGAACCTTGGAAACGCACTTGGGCGCTGAAGCTGCATAAGCAACGCTATCAGTACTTAGGGACAATCCCTTAGTTCCGCCACAAAACGCGAGCTTAGCGCTTGACGAACTGGAGAGCGGAGCGCGCTGTGGTGCTTTATCCGCTATGCTGCTGCGAAGGCGATTAGCCTTAGATAGTACTTTGGCTCTAACTTCGCGGCTAAAAGCTTTAGAAACGCCCTCGGGCGCTGAAGCTGCATAAGCAACGCTATCAGCACTTTGGGACAATCCCTTAGCTTCGCCACAAAGCGCGAGCTTAGCACTTGACGAACTGGAGAGCAGAGCGCGCTGTGGTGCTTTATCCGCTATGCTACTGCGAACATCATGCATACGCTGAGGTACAGTAGCTTCGCTCATGAGAGCGAGGCTGGTGCGAGTTGTTGTTCTTGAGTTGGGCGAAGGTATGGTCGCCGCTGTAACTTCGCGGCTGGCAGCATTGTTGGAGCAGGCAGACATCTTACCTTTTTCTTCACGAGAGAGACGCACTTGTAGCGTAGCTACGCCTGAGGCTTTATTTAGAGCCTTTTACTTTGGTCTCCACATCTACTTTGACAAGGGAGACTTAGGTTCGCAAGGAACCTGACTAGACACACGCGAGACTGAGGGGTGTTGGCTGAATTCTGCTCCTGGTTTCTGTTCCAAAACCCTGGTCATGGAGACCTTTCTATGTTTCCGCGCGCGAAACATTAGACTACCCCCAGAGAGGACTTCTTCATATTTTTCCTGGTTGAAGTGGACGACCAGGTTCTCTAAAGTGTTGGACTTGGACTGCGGGTGTGCTTCCTTGTTGCGTCAGAGAACCGCAGCAGGCTCGCAGGAGCCTTATTTGCCTCCGCAGTGACTTGCATTGAAGATTTAGTCGGAGAGGTTCTGGCTGCACCTGCTTTCCTGAATTCAGAGATAGACCCGAAGGTCTGTTCATTGCGACACTTGATTCTCAGCAGTGGAGAATATCTTCCCCAGCGGAATCGCCATCTTGTTTTCCATTGATTTGCAAAAGGGGAAAACTTACAAAAAGGGTCGAGGAGCTAAACTACAAGTAACACAAAAGATTACAAGTAGATCTCCTCGGAGATTCTGGAGAAGTGTGCCCAGTAGGAGTCTGGTCAGCGCGCGACCACTTTGTCCCTTTGACGATGCGAGCGATGAGATTCCCTTCCGCCTGGTTCGGGGAATCGGGGAATCAGAAGGTTGGTAGAACCCTCTTGTTACTTCTCAAAACCGCCTTCGCTTAGGAATTCCTTCTCGCCTGATTCCGAAAATTCTTCAGGAAGAATGTAGGTATTAGGGTATCAGCACCCTGATTAGAGAAGTGATTCTCTGAAGTCTCTAAATTTTTAGAAGCAAGAGACTAGATCTTTGTTTGTGCGCGGTGCGTCTTCTCGAGAAGTCTGCTGTTTCTCTGGAGCGTATCACATGTCCTCTCTCCTGTGCCCCTGGTGGGCTATTTATAGAGAGAGTAGGGGTATAATTGTCCCTTGAAAATATAGAAACAGATTGAATCAAATCTGTTTGAATCTGTAAATTAGCCTTGCTGCTAGGCTAGAATCAGCTTCTGCGAAGCTAGAAGTAGCAGGTTGTATTGATCCTCTTGACCTGTTTTGATCCTTTCCATATAATTGAAAGATTTCCCCTGATCCTCTTACTCATTTTAGGATAGTCAAGAGATTATGACAATCAACTACCAAATTTGATCTCAGATTTGATCTTGATTGGATTTGATCTTGATTTGAATAGATTTGATCTCATCTGGAGATTTAATTGGTCAAAGATTGACCATGACGGACCCAGCGGCGCACCCGCGTCGAGCTCGCAGCGGAGCTGGAAGGCGCATGTGGCAAAGTCAGAAAATAGCTCTTTAGCGGAGCTAGATATTGTCTGTGGCGAAGCTACCGAACATCCTTCTGCTTCAAGCGAAACTAACTCTTTGCGGAGTTAACTGAGTACTTCAGGCAAAGCTATAAGTTAGCTTCCTGGCGGAGCTGTGAATGGCTTCAAGGCGTAGTTGAATGATCTTAGCCTCTCAAGCGAGGCTGTCTCTTTGGGCTTATGTGATGAGCCTCTCAAGCGAGGCTGTCTCTTTGGGCTCATGTGATGCTAAATACTAGCATCTTAGACCTGCTGAGGTCTGTTTAGAGACAATCTGGGCTTACTGTCTAATCAGTAGAGTCCAAGTTGCTTCCTTGTCCCTCGGAGATGGGTCAGCTTATCTGTTGCTTATCTTTTGTAAATGTTAACAAGTACAGAACTGGTCGTCAGCTTGTCTATCGCTTGTCTTATGTAAATGTCAACAAGTTTAGACATTGTTCGGACCAATCAGCCTATCTTTCACTTGTCTTTTGTAAATGTCAACAAGTTTAGACATTGTTTAGGCCAGTCAGAATCTTGTCTTTTTAAAGTGTCAACAAGCCCCATCTCCAACTGTTGAGCCTAGTCTACCATTGCCCTCCAAATCGACCTAGATGTCAACTCTATCAGGCCGTTGATGTCTGACCTCAGTGGAACTTTGTCACCAGCGAAGGCTTCCACCGCCCTGACATCAACTCCCCAGCAACACCATTGGCAATAGTCACTCTTCTCTCTCCCCTGACTGCAACAGGACTTGGCACTCCTCTAACTCGAGTTATAAGTGAGCCATTATCTCAGCCGCTAGCGAGGGGTGCTGAAAAGCTGACTAGGGAGCACTATGTTACCTCTGCCCCCTAGTCGCGGCCATTTCTCTATAGCACTCCTGCTGCCATTCCCCTGCAGTTCCACCTCCTCCCGCTGCAGCCAAGGCCAAGGCAGTGCTTGACGGTGCCCCCTGCCACTCTCCACCCTCGTCTGGTGTTAGCATATGATATCTCCACCTAGTCCTGCCTCAGGGGACTTTATATCCACTTCCCTCAGCCGATAAGTGCATCACCCCTAACCATGCATCACTATGACTATTTTTGCCATATTTATGGCTCACCCAGTACATGCTATCTTCTCCAATGGTACACATTAGATTGAAGTTGAAATGATTCCTCAAGTTGTTCGCAGGAGTGTGCATAACATGTGCTCTGAAGGGTCGCTGAATATTTCAGATCGTATCTCTAGGAAAGGATGAGTGAGAGCTCTTGAAGCCACTCCTACCTGAAATACTACTCAGCATGTGCCTATGATTAGTCCATTCGGTTCTATGCACAATCTAGTCGCGAACCCCTACAAAGGAACCACAGGTGAGCAGATTATGGAGATCACTATACCATGTGGCATTTTGTTGGGCAGCTAAGGAGTCGGTGTTGTAGGCAGTCTCAAGAACATGGACCAGGATAGAGTCACAGAATATAATGTTGCTGAGGTGACCTGATCTCTTGTACTTTGGATTCCTATGGTGTGTTAGTTTGCTTAATGTTAATCATATCTTGGAATGTAAAAACACTGGAATGTCCTCAAAAGTGTGGTCGTATCCGTGATTTTCTCAAAATGTACTGTATTGACATTGTTCTACTTAAAGAAATTAACACTGCTTTTCCTTTAGACTATTTTCTTAGATCTATTGAATGTTCTTTTATTACAGGATGATGCCAAATGAACTCTCCTGGGTATCAGGCAGACAATTTAGTGGGTGGTAGGTTAATGTCTTTGACTACACTGGTGAGCTGGTGGGGGAATTTCTACTCTCAGCTAAACTTATTCACCGCAGAATTGGTCATCAGTTTGTGGTTACATCGGCCTATGGGCCGTGTGCTGAGGGACGCAGAGCGAGATTTGGTAAGAGTTCTACAAAAATACCTCGGCTTGTATTTAGTATGTTTAGATCATTATAAAGATTAGATAGTGTTGATATGCTCAAGTTCATATACACACACAATGTTTAAAGTTTGTTAGTTTTGGTTTTCAGTTTAATCGGTTTTTAGATTTCATGTCAAACACACACACACACACACACACATCTTTATATGTATATTAGACTCTATCCATAGACAATATGCTTCAAAGTTGTTTCAATATCATGTTTTGTATTTACATGAGTTTTGGAGAAAACGGTTTCCATTTCAAAAATTTAAGTTTTGGAAAATACCGATTTTTGTTTAAAGCCTAATTCAATATCACAAAATAGTTTATATAGTCTATAATATGTGTTGAATTTTCATCACACATATTTGTATTTCAAAGATGTTATAAACATATTTCTTAAAATTTATGCGATTTTATGGGGTTTAATTGAAGATAAAAAGATAAGTTTTTAATCCCTATAAAAACCTAGTCAGACTGACTGGCGGTCGACCAGACCGGTTGACCGGACCAGGGGTCAGTCGGTCGGCACGATCGACCAATGTGCACGAGGATGTGCACATGGCCAGCCGTCTCGGCCGGTCGACCGCACAGTCGACCGACTGAAAGCACCCCGCTCTCGGGTAGGGGCGGTCGACCGGGCGGTCGACAATTGGCTTTGGCCCGGTCGACCGGGCGGTCGACCGGAGGCACAATGGTCATAAAAATGTCCGTTGGCTGGTCGACCGGGCGGTCGAGCGGAAAGGCATTTCTGCCCTTTCCTGGCTGCCAACGAGCAGATTTTTAGAGGGTTATAAATAGCCCCCTCCTTAACTGATTTCACAAAGAATTTTAAGAAAAAAATTTCTTATCTTTCTAAGTGCTTAATAGAAAATTTTAAAAGAGTTTTGGGCTAAAATTTTTATCTTTATTTGTTTTCAAGGGTTGGAAATTCAAAGAAAATAGAGTATTTGGGATATAGGTTTAGATCTTCATTTCTATCTTATTCTAGTTGTTTTTCAAAGTATTTTTCTTTGTGTTTTGATTTTCAAATACCTTGTATTCTCACACTTGAGCTATCTATCTATCCTATGTATTAAGATCTTATTTTTGTGGGAAAATTGGTTTGTGGTTGTTGAAACACCAAGAGTTGTAACCTTCCTTGTATTTGTTGGTATCCCTCTTGTGTAGAGGTGATTGTGGAGCTTGAGTTGGGTGTGTTGGTATACCTCTAAGTGTAGAGGTGATTGTGGTTGAGTGTTGGCTTTGAGCCTTATCCCTCTAGTGTGAGGTGATTGTTGTTTGGCTAAATGCCTATCCCTCTAAGTGTAAAGGTGATTGTTATTGTGCCTTACCTCTTGTGTAGAGGTCATGTTTGTTGGAGAGAGGAATTGTGTATTCCTAGTTTTGTATTACCCAAATCCTCAGTGGAGGTTCCCTGTGTGGGAAGCCCTGTGTAGACGATATAGTGAAAATCCTTCTATGTCAAAGCGGGGACGTAGAGCAGTGGCTCGAACCTCAAAACATATCTTTGTATTGCGATTGATCCACTATCTCTTAACTCTCTTATTTACCTTGCATTATTTCATATTGTTCACTCATACATATATGCTTGGTATTGTTTGTGTGCCTCACTTGTGTTGAACCAAGAGAGCTTTATATAGCACCTCAACTTTTATTTAAAGGAATTTAGAGGAGATAGTCTAGAGCCCTTCACCGGGAATTCGGCTACACTCTTGGTTACACTAAATGTGTTGTAATTTGTTTTTAATTCTGCATTATTTGTCATTAGATTAGCCATACACTATTCACCCCCCCTCTAGGTGTACTTTCAATTAGTATCAGAGCCTATACTCCTGATATTAGGTTTAACCACTTAGGAGTGAGGCCTTAGTTAGCTAATCTGCATTTGCATTTGCACAGTTATTTATTTTCACACTCATGAATTACTTTGCCCGTCTCATGTTTGATGATTCTAACATCGATATGTGAAAGTTTAAGATGAATATGTACCTAAAAAATTCTAGGAATGCATGTTTACCTACTACTACCAAGAAATCCTATCTTGATAATAACAAGCATATAGAGGTCAATTCAAAGGCTCTATAGGCATTTAGAAACACACTAAGTAAAGATTATCTTCTATGGTTTCTTATTGTGATTCCGCTTTTGCAGTGTGGAACACTTGACCTCTCCAAAGTTTCAAACGCCAAACATTATGGAGAAAGAATCTAGTGGAGATGAGTTCGACCAACATTGCTACATGGTCCAAGGGAATGACTCCCTTGAGGTAAACTCGGATACTCAACTAGATGATAGTGCTAGTTCTTCTAGTGATGATTATGTTGATGCCGATACATTAAATGAAGAACTATATCTTGTTTGTGAAAATCTATTACAAAAATACCAACTCTTGAAACAGAAAAGCTTTAAACTAAAGAAGAAAATAAAAATTGTCTTCTAAACTTGACTTGATTTTGTAAGAAAAGGATGAGATTTCAATTAAAGGGACTCATTGAAATCCCAACTTGACCTTACCTAAAGGAAAATAAACTTTAAAGAATAAAAATGATTGTGATGATGTTGTGAAGAAAAATAAAAACTTATCTTTAAAACTTGATTTTGTTTAAAAGAAAATGAATTTGAAAAATAAAATTGCTTTAATTTCAAAGGAATTGGATTTAGTTTCTAAGAAAAAATATTTTTTTGAAAAATGATTTAGATACTCATGTTTGTCATGCTTCATCATCTAATGTACCTATTGCATGCTCTGCCTCTTCTTCTATTATTGAAAATGATATATGTGCTTTAAAGAAGAGTGTTGATTGTTTGAGCTCCACTTTGAGCTAATGTGTAATGAACCACACCCGGTTGGAATTCATGTTTTACAAGAAACATGCTCCTCCTATGCATGCACACAAATCACGGCATACACATGCTCCTCACGCTCATACACATAACACAATGTATGCTCATATGTAAACTTGTACACATTATAGATGTAAGGGCACCTTGGAAAGTTTGTTATGATAGAGTACATAATGTAAATGTCGCAAATAAATTTATTTGGGTTAGGAAAGGTGCTAACCCCCATGAAACCAATAGAGTATGGGTAGCAAAATTCACTCCTATTTTATTTGATGTAGGTGTGGGCTCTCACACGACGTGAGAGGCAGTGGTGCCTTGATGGTGGATGCTCTTATGCTTGATGGACACTACTTTGGATGTATCACCTTCAAGAAAATTTGTAGGAGGACCACCATAGTTTGGAGATCTAGAGATATGCCCTAATGGTTTTGGTAACTATCTCTAACTCCTCATTGAGTGTACATGCTTTCATAATATTGATTTTTAGCATGTTTTATTTTTCATGATTATTAGGTTAAATGCAATATTAATTTACTTGAGATACATGATTAGTATTTGAGATACACCCATATTTATATGGACTATTTCTTTAGTCTCACTTTTGTTGAACTATTGTGTATATCCTTATTCTAAAACATGTGCATTATATAATAATCATATTGGTTTATATTTCGTTTATGCTTCATGTTTTGATTACATGTTTAGATGTAGTTTTCATTAAAAATTGTGTATATACTTGTACAACTAATGAGCTTCATTTGATTTTGTATGTTTGTTCTTAATTGCTCATTTATACCCATTAGATGTACTAACATAGTTCAGTTGTGATGATTCTTGCATTTCAACTTGTATTTCCTATTTTATACATGTTTTCATTTTAATGTCTAGTTTCATGTATATGTTAATTTGGTTAAAACTTTAGATATACATGTATACCCTTGAGTCATTTGCCTTTTATACAAAATTCTTTGTGGACACATTTGTATTTAGGATATGTATGTGTACCTTTAGTTTTGACAAAACATACATATGCCTTGAAAATATTATGATGAAAATAAATTTTCTATGATTTTCATATTCTTTTTAATTTCATATTGAGCTTCATTGCATATTTCCATGAATTATTGATTACATGACTTTTGCACTCACATCATCCTTGTTTACTCATGATTTTATTTTCATAAGTTTTTATATGTGCTTTATAGACTTTGAGTGTCAATCATCGTGTGACTTACATGTTTCATGGAATATATACTGTTTTATTTCTTACTTGAAGGACTTCGTACTAGTTTTCAGATTATCATAAAACTAGTTGCGGTATTTCTTCATTTTTGGAAGAGTTTCAATATATTAAAATTATTTCTAAATTTATTTTTGAAAACCCCTTCCTTCCAAGGGCGGTTGGTTGGGCGACCATGCCTTATATGCCTAATTGAAAATCTTTTTAACATATGCATGAAAGGGAGGTATTTATGAGTCATACACTTGATCCTCATTGTATTTTCAATGGTATCATAATTGATATTTTCTTGTATACTCATTTTTTTAGATATGTATGCTTCAAACTTCAAATAGTATCAATTTTGATTGGTATTTACATTTTCAAACATATATATGTGATTTGATTGTGCTTACAATATCTTTATATCATAAAGCACAATTACGTTTATGCTAAACTTGATTTACTCCTTAATGTCAATTATTTTTCAATTGGTATCCTATATAAGCTTATGCATTGTTTTTATTGTATTTCATAAAAGGGGAGAAAATTCATGTTTTATCTTTCAATTGACATCTTTCAATCGAGTTTATTTTCAATTGGTATCTTACTCCCATTTTTTTATAATGAAAAATACTTCGTTTTGAAATATGCTAACATTTCAATATTGGTATCATGCTTCATTTTAAATTGATATCTGTATTGATATGAGTATGTTTACCTAAAATAATATGTTTTTATTATCAATTGGTTTTTTCTTTCATTTGGTATCAAGATTTTCAATATATATATATTTTAATTGGTATCAAAAACATACAGTGTCTCATTTTCTATTGATATCAAAATTTATAAGACATTTTAATAGGTATCAAGATTATTTCAATTTGTATTTTTGGTATCTTAAAATTTTTTTTACTTTCAATTGGTATCGTAAAAATATTTGTTTATTTTTAATTGGTATCATAAATTGATTTTAAATGTTTCGATGTATAACTTTATCATAAATTGATATATTTTTTAATTGGTATTATAATGTTTTGATATGTATTGCTTATATGCAAGGGAAGACTTAACATCTTCTCTATATATAGATTCATGTCGAGTGTATCTTATATTGAGGCGCTTGACCTCTCTTTGGTATGTAGTCACGTGTGTAGAGGGGAGCTTCACATCTCTTTTATACATTGTATATTATGCGTTATGTGATTAGGTTTAGTCATCTCTTTTTCATGTAATGCATGTATGCAGGGGAGTTAACTTTACGTCTCTCCTCTTCATGAATGTATATCGCATATACATCCTTCTATTTGATTGACTAAAAAGGAGAATTTTTTTTTGAGTTTATTTATGCCCCTTGTTGATGATTTGACAAAAAGGGGGAGAGAAATTTTGGAGTTTTATAAATGCATGATTAATTAATTTCCTTGTTTTATACAAAATGGGAGAAAATAATTTTGAGAGTTTTATATATGCATGTTTAAGTCCTTTATATGCATGTTTATTTTTTCAATTGGTATCAGAGCATATATGTTTTTGTTTTCAATTAGTATCAGAGCATATATGTTTTGTTTATGCAAAAAGTATTCTTATTATGCATATATGTGTACATTGATATCTTTATTATTTACTGCTATGCATGAGTTAAGGGGGAGGGAGATTCTATGAAGCTTAACTTTAATCCATGCATGTATAACTCCATGAGTTTTGTCATCATCAGAAAGGGGGAGATTGTTGGCTCAGAGGCCCTTCTCACTCTAGTTTTGATGATGATTAACTTATGTAGTTATACTTTACTAATAATCTTGTGTCAAAATAGTTTCAGTGATTGACTAAGATATTAGTAGGTGATTAGCTTCAATAAAGGAGTTTGGAGCTTTCACGTGTTGATTCAAGAGCTCGAGCGTCAAGATGCATCTAGTACTCGGTTGGAGTCAAGCTCGTTGGATCGAGTCGACTTAGAGAAGGAGATCTACAAGAAGACCTCGGTTGTGTTTAGTATGTTTAGATCATTGTAAAATTAGATAGTGCTGATATGCTCAAGTTCAAATACAACACAAAGTTTAAAGTTTGTTGGTTTTGGTTTCAGTTTAACTGGTCTTTAGATTTCATGTCAAAAATATAGATATATATATCTTTATATGTATATTAGATTCTATCCATATACAATATGCTTCAAAGTTGTTTCAATATCATGTTTTTGTATTTACATGAGTTTTAGAGAAAACGGTTTTCTATTTCAAAAAGCTAAGTTTGAAAAATACTGTTTAAAGCCTAATTTCAATATCATAAAACTGGTTCAAATAGTCTATAATATGTGTTGAATTATTGTCAGCATATTGTATTTCAAAGATCTTATAAGAACTTAATTGTGAAATTTATATGATTTTATGGGATTTAATTGAAGATAAAAAGATAAGTTTTTAATTCTATAAAAACCAACCAGACTGACTGGCGGTCGACCGGACCTGGAGTTGGTCGACTGGCACCGTTGACCGATGCGCACGAGGACGTGCACATGGCCAGCCATCTCGGCGGTCGACCGCACGGTCGACCGACTGAAAGCACCCCACTCTCGGGGGGGCCGGTCGACCGGGCAGTCGATCGTTGGCTTTGGCCCCGGTCGACCGGGCGGTCAACCGAATGCATAACGGTCATAAAAATGACCGTTGGCCGGTCGACCAGGTGGTCGACCGGAAGGCATTTCTCCCCTTTCCTTGTTGCCAACAGGCAGATTTTTAGAGGGTTATAAATAGCCCTCTCCTTAACTGATTTCACCAAAATTTCAAGAAAAAAATTTCTTTATCTTTCTAAGTACTAACAACAAGTTTCAAAAGAGTTTTTGAGCTCCAAGATTTTATCTTTATTTATTTCAAGGGCTGAAAAATTCAAAGAAAAATAGAGTATTGGGATATTGGTTTAGATCTTCATTTCTATCTTATTCTAGCTGTTTTCTCAAGTATTTTTCTTTTGTTTTGATTTCAAAACCTCGTGTTCTCACACTTGAGCTATATATCTATCCTATCTATGAGGATCTTATTTGTGGGGAAAAACTGGTTTGTGGTGTTGAGATCACCAAGAGTTGTAACCTTCCTTGTATTTTGTGGTATCCCTCTTGTATAGAGGTGATTGTGGAGGTTGGTTTGGGTGTGTTGGTATCCTTATAAGTATAGAGCTGATTGGGGTTGGAGTGTTGGCTTTGAGCCTTATCCCTCTAGTGTGAGGTGATTGTTTTTGGTTAAGTGTCCATCCCTCTAAGTGTAGAGATGATTGTTGATATGCCTTACCTCTTGTGTAGAGATGGTGTTTGTTAGAGAGAGGAGTTGTGTACTCCTAGTTTTGTATTACCCAAATCCTCAGTGGAGGTTCCCTATGTGGGAAGTCATGTGTGGATGATATAGTGAAATCCTTCTGTGTGAAAGCGGGGACGTAAGCAGTGGCTCGAGCTCTCAAAACATATCTTTGTGTTTGCAATTGATCCACTATCTCTTACTTTCTCTTATTTACCTTGCATTATTTCATATTTTTCACTCATATATATATACTTGGTATT
>JAVJIF010019678.1:0-70084 GCA_038442645.1 Agave tequilana
AGTCTCTCTCTCTTTCCTCTCTTTCCTCACTATCTCTCTCCCTCTCCCTCTCTCACTGCTCCAGTCCAAACCAAGTGGTGGCCTGACCCGCGCCCGTGGCCCGACGACCGGTGGCCACGCGCCACCGCGCCCCCTGCCGGGCCCCGTCCTATTCCTCCCCTCCTCCTTCTTCTCCTTCTTCTTCTTTTTCTTCTCCTTCTTCTTCTTGTTTTTCTTCTCTCTCTGTCTCTCCCTCTCTCTCACTGACCCCCGCCGGCGGCTAGACCCGCCGCCGGCGGGTCTTCCTCACCGCCGACCAGCTCTGCTGGTCGGCCACAGCATGCAGCAGCGAGCGTTGCTGCCACTGCTGTTGTTTTGTTTTATTTGGTTCGGGTGTAAACCTGAACCCAATACCTTATTGGGTTGGGTTTTGGATATAAACCCAACCCAATAACCCATCATATATTAATGGGCTTGGGTTTTGGATCCAAACCCGACCCAATATCAGCCCAAGCCCGCTTTTACACCCAATAAAGGTACTTTTCCATAAATCCCCCAGTTTAATAAAAATAATTGTTGATATATCCCTGTAATTAAGACATAATAATAGATAACATAATCATACTTTATTTTATTACCAGATTTATTATAAAATGTATAAATATATATGAATGATTGTTTAGTTATCGAGATTCAGAAGTTAATAATTTTCACAAGTAAATTAGCCAATAAATTGATAATTAAAAAAGATCATTATGTATAATAATTTGGTGGTACCTACCGTATTCATAATATAGTAATCGTTATTATAATTAGAAGTATTTGACACTCAAGTGGATGATATAGCCACCTATCTGGATTACACCGGACACGGTTGTTTACATACAGTGAATTGCATATTCATGTACATCTGTGACACAAAGACTTTGCTAGACTAAACATTAGTGTGCATCACTCGGAACACCGTGACTTGGATATCCTGTCACACGGGACACTGTTATCTCATGTACATGTATCACTGTTACACAGATACTATTACACATGACACTATTTATGTCTTCTTCACGCTTCACTGATACATGAATACACCATTTCACTATATACTGTCAGTGCACATATTTGTATCATCGTTACCAAGATACTCGATGCACAATTACTTCATGTTCTTACTCCACTGTTATATAGACTCATCGGTCTACATGTATTGATTGTCTATGTATTCCTGTTGCATAGATCATTGTTTATATGATTGCTACATGGATATTCATGTATTCCCGTTACATGATTATTTCCCATTACTGATATTGAAATTCACATTACTGTATAGATGAGTTGTTGATATGCGATGTGTGAAATCCCACATCTATTGTTTTTTGTTTCCCGTTTTCTTGTTTTATGCTATCAACAGAGCTCATGTCCTGTTATCATGTTACATGTACCATGCATTGTACTTGTTCTTGCCATGCTATGTACTTTAAATATAATAAAGATAACTTAGGGATGGGGGACTTGACGGTTGATTAGATCTCATCAGGTGGATGTACTGGATCCATATTTATCCCACTGCAGGGGATGGTAGTGCTACCTACCTATTGTATATAGCTCCATGAGCTCCTGTTTCCCGTTTCTTCCTCCCCTCTTAGCGGAGGGCCCTGCTCTTAGCAGCGAGGAGTCTGTTTAAGCCGTGATTCCAGGTATGCATGGGATACACCTACCCGATAAGAGCTTCTTGACCATTAGGTTTCCACGTAACATAATAAACCGATATAAACAATAGTGACGTCGGGAACACTTGTTACTTGGTCACTTTCTCGTTCGGATCATGGTACATGTATGCCATGTTTGGATGGGTTCGTCCGGAGTGCGGGCTCCGGTATGAACTTCCAGTAGTATGGGACACTGAAGGAGATTGATTAAAATGTCAGGTGGTACTGATTGTTATTATTGTATAAATCACACGACCTGCTTGACACATGTATATTATTATTCCTGTATATTTGTTACTATTCCTGATATGTTATCCACAATCATGTCACCTGTATCCTTATTACACTTTCTTATATTTGTTACACTCTATGTGGTAATACACTATTCATGAACACATACTCTGCATTGCATATATTCTGCTTTATGTATACCTTGCAGACATCAGTACTGTATATGCACACACACAGTAGTATGGTTATGTTGCATACTGCACCTCTACATGTTCATTTCTATCACGTCACCAATATACAACACTATTTATTATATAACTGGATACTAATGTAGACATGACCCAATAATAGCATGCTAAGTATCTACTGCTTCTTAAATTCCTATTATGGTATCACTGATACATAAACATATATTATATTATTATTGTGCCTATATTACCATAGTACGTATTACTGCTTTTTCATTTTACCACTCACTAGGTCGCTTTCTGACGACCCTGGGTTTGCGTGCCCAGGTTGAGATCTGAGATGTCGCTGTATCAGATATTTTCTGAGATTCTTTTGAGACCGTCACCCTTTTTCATTCATAGGTATATTTGTGATTTGTTTCTGTTATCTTATTTATCCCTGTTTTCATATCTCTCATGATCACTGACCCATTTTGCAGGAATTCTTGTACTTATTTAATGCTGGAACTATTGTATATATGGAGGCTATTTCCTTTATTGAGGCTTAGCGTACGTACGTGAGGATATCTCCGTTCTTCGTATGTATGTCGCCATAACGTCCCCGTACCTATGGGATTAGGGCGTTACAGAGTGGTATCAGAGCCTAGGTCACCTGGTGTGGGTAACCACCTTGATCAATGCCCTGGCTCTTACTAACTGTACAATCAGATTCAGATTAGAACTCATATGTATCTGAATTTAGGGATTCAAGGTATGAGTACAAGAATGCTATTCATTGACATTTCATTCCACGATGCTTTTCTATTCCCTCATTTTAGTTATCAATCAGAATATTCTGATTTTCTTCTTACTTTTTCTTCATCCTATAGATTCCAATTCTCTATCTTTGACTCATGACACCCATTCTCCACCCTACTTTCACTATCGATATCAAAGTGGCGCTGCGGAAGCGTCATGGGCTCGTAACATTTAGGCTTGGGGCTGTAAATATTGTCCTCCCACCTGAATTAAAATTTCGAGGACGAAATTTTTTTGTAAGGTGGGGAGAAATGTAATCTCCCGATCCTTAATGTACGTATCGCAGTATCAGTACTCGATGAGACGTACAAAATTGACTTGACTTTTCTGCTAGTCAGATTGAGCCAGTTTCAGTTTCAGATATCATTTTCTAATATTTTAAAATTTTCAGAATTTTTCAGAAATTTTCTAGATTACTTTGAAAAATCTCCGTAGTCGGTGTCAACCGATACTGATAACCGGTTCTATGATTTTTAATTCACAAATAGAGTAGAATTTTGGGAATTTATTTTCAAATTGTGTTTAGAATCATATTTTCTATGTTAGGGTATTTTTGGAGATTTGTTTGAATTATGCCAAAATCCAGTCAAACCGGTGTCGCCCAGTCCCGGCGAAATCTTTCAAGATTTTTAACTTGCAAATCAGAATGAATTTCTTCAAATCGTTTTCATATTATATCTTAGAATAATATTTACTATTTTACAGAATTTTTGGGATCATTCTGGACTTGTCAAATTTCAATCCAATAAAATAATATTATTAAATATGAATATAACAATTCCTTTCTTTTCTTTCCTTTCTTCTTCCTTCTACACTTCTCTTTTTCCTTCTTTTTCACCGATTAACCCAACCGCCTTCCCCTCCTTTATAAGATTTCGCACTCTCTCTAATCTATCTCTAATACACACACACACACTCTCTAATCCTTTCTCCTTCTTCCTCATAGTCTCTCTCTCACCCCCCCTCTTTCCTTACTATCTCTCTCTCTCCCTCTCTCACTGCTCCAGTCCAAACCAAGAGGTGGCCTAACCCGCGCCTGCGGCCCGATGGCGGTGGTCGCTGTGGCCCAAAGGCCTATCACTCTAGTTTTGATGATGATCAACTCATGTAGTTATATTTGCTAATGATCTTGTTTAATTAGTGACAGATTCTTTATCAAGATCTTAGTAGGTGCAAAGCTCAACAAAGGATTAAATGTCAAGATTTGGAGCTAGCACGGGGTGATCCAAGGAGCTTTGGATCAAGCTTGGACCAAGTCAAGAAGATAAGAAGCCTTCAAGGGAAGACTTCAAGAAGTTGAAGACTTGTGTCTAGGTATAAGATTTTTATTTGTTTTAGATAAAAATGTAAAGGATAGAATAGATTGGTGGATTGCTCAAGTATATCTTACGCACACACTCTTGATAGAATTGCTTTCATAAAAAGATTTTTCATGTTTAGAAAAGAATTTTTATTTGAGAAAAAGATTTTTCATTGGACAAAATACATGTCTTGGTTTTTGATGTTACCTATATACATATCTTTCAAACCAAGTTTAGTGCTTTATGTCAAAAACTAGATATTTCATCTTGATTGTGTGGGATCATATCCATACACACTATGCTTTAAAGTATATCTTGTTTTTGTATTTGATGAAAATTTTGAAAAACATGTTGATTTAGAAAAACAGTTTTTATTATGAGCCAATGTTTTCAAGTTACAAAATAGTCAAATCTTTAATAACATGCCTTGATATTATAAAACTATTTTTTGTAGAATTTCTAAGTATTTATGGGATTTTTTATTAAGCCAAAAAGACCAATCTTTAAATCCCTAATTTTCTGGTTCTGGCAGTTCTGATTTTTTCAGAACTGACAGTGGCCGGTCGACCGGGTCGGTCGACCGGACGTGCACAGACGTGCACGCCTGTGTACACTGGAGAACGGTCGACCGTGCCGGTCGACCGCTTCAGAGAGTCTGCTCTCTGGAAATTCCGGTCGACCGCTCCGGTCGACCGACAGAGAAGTAATTCTCTGCTCCAGGTGCGCGGTCGACCGGGCCGGTTGACCGGAGGCTCCAACGGTCGGATTCTTGACCGTTGGCGGTCGACCGGACCGGTCGACCGGCAGTACTGACAAATCCCAACGGCTAGTTTTCTGGCAGCCTATAAATTGGGGTTTTTGTCATTGTTTGAAGCTAAGATTTTAAGAGAGCTTTTGTCAAGTTATTTCCATTCTTTTAGCAGAGTTTTCTCCACAAAATAGAGTGCCAATATTTCCTATCAAAAGGGATTTTATCAAGAGAGTGTTTATTGTGATTTCTTGAGTTTTCATCAAAGTTCTTTCCTTGATTTCTCACACTACACTTGAGCATCCACAGTTATATCTATCCTATAGGAGTGTTGTAGTGAGAGTTTTGTTAGGTGATCAAGTGTTTAGATCACCAAGATCTTTTTTTGTATTTGAGGAAGCGGGCAAGTGTGCTCGCGGTGTTTTGAGTTCGGGTGCGGACTTGTTGTACGAGGTGCGGCCTCGACTAACCGGTGGGCTTGTGGTGTGTAAGGGACTTTGGGAGTCCGAGGGCTTGTAGGTGTTGCGGCACCAAGGAGAGATCCGGTTGGATCGTGCATAGTGGAAATCCTTCGTGTGTCGAAGGTGGGGATGTAGAGCAAGTGTGCTCGAACCTCGAAACAAACCCTTTGTGTTTGCGATTGCTCACTCTTGCTCTCTTACTCTATTTGTCTCACTTATATCTTGCATTACTTTATAGTCTTTATCTCTTATTTGCATGATATACCTTTGTGCTCATAATTGCTATACTTGCTTGGGATTGTTATTAACACTAGTATTCAACCAAGAGAGCCAACGCGGCACCTCAACCCATTCAAGGGGAATCTAGAGGAGTTTGTCCAGAGCCTCGCAAGGGGAATTCGGCAACACTCTTGTGTTATACATAAGTGTTCAATTAAAGAAGTTTAATTTGGTCAACTTAGTTTTAATTCCGCATTATTTGTTCATAAGTGACCATTAGATTAGCCATCACCTATTCACCCCCCCTCTAGGTGATCTTCAATTGGTATCAGAGCCAAGTGCTCTTGATATTGGGTCTAACAACCTAGAGTTAAGATCCTACTTTAGGCTAATCACAATATTTTGTACACACACCATGGACTTCATGTCACCACCCACCTTTGACATCCTTAACATCCAAATTTGGAAGGTTAAGATGTCATTGTACCTCAAAGCCTTAGGATTTCATGTCTATCTTGCCACTACTAATAATGCTTATTCTTTAGATGGTAAGAACATTGAGGCTAATGCAAAAGCCCTTCATGCTATCAAGTCAACCCTAAATGATGATTATTTATCTAGGGTTTCTAATGTTGAATCGGCTTTTGTAGTATAGAACATCATCACCTCCCTCGGCGAAAAAGATCTATACTATGCGGGGAGTGACTCGGATGTTGGAAGCGACACCTCCAACGCATGCTTTATGGTCCAAGGGGATGACCCCCTTGAGGTAAATTCCGAATCCGATGATGAGGACATGTCATATGATGAGCTATCTACTTTTTGTCATCTATTGCTTGAGAAATATGACATGATTAGAAAAGAAAATAAAAATTTGAAAAAGAACATTGCTTGCATGCATATAGAACAAGATTCATTTAGAAGTAACATTGCATGCTTAGAATTAGAAAATAATAATTTGAAAAAGGATTTTGATTGCATGCTTAAAGAAAATAATTCTTTTAAATCTAAGATTGCATGTTTAGAAAAGAAAAATAAAGATTTGAAAAATGAGAATGTTTCCTTGATTGCTAAATTGAATGATTTATGTGAAGGGAACACTTTTTTGAAAAATAAGATTGATTTGGTGGAAAACAAAAGAAAGATGTTTTTCAAGAAAATATCACTTTGAAAAGAAAATTTGTTGAAAAAGAAAAAGATTTTTTTCACAAAAGAAAAAGAAAAATGATCATATATCTCATCATGCTTTACATGCCACCACAAATGAGATAAATGTTTTGAGAAATAAAATGAATAATTTGAGTTCAACTTTGAACTCTTGTGCATTTAATCATACTAAGTTGGAGTCAATGTTTTCAAAGAAACAAACTCCTCATGTTCATGCACATCACTCTCATCATCATGCTTATGTTGCACAACATGATCACACTCCTACACATAAGCATACTAAGGTGTACGTATGTACACATTGTGGTCGCAAAGGCCATTTAGCAAAATTTATTTTTGATAAGAAACCTCATTTATATTTTGCTAAGTATAAAAGATTTTGGGATCCTTACAATAAAGCTAACCCCAAAGGACCCAAGAAAGTATGGGTACCAAACCCCCACCCTTTGATTTTGATGTAGGTGAGGCTCTCACAAAACGTGAGAGGATTGGTGCCTTGATAGCGGATGCAATGGACATGATGGACAAACTTTTGGATGCATTGCTATCAAGGAATTTTGGTGGGAAAGACCACCATGCTATGGAGCTTCGGAGTTGGTAAAAATTTCTAAACTCCTATTTTATTTATGTACATGCTTTTATTTTCTTAATATCATTCATAGCATGTTCATGTTTTAGATTTTATGTGCTTCATGTGGTATTTACATCCTTAAATGTAGAATGTGTTAAAACTTGCATTTATACATATATGAATAGTGAACTACAATTGACTCATATATATTTGAACTTCATGCTCATTTGTATCCACTATATGCATGTGTATAGGCTAGTTTTGATGATTCGGTCATTTATACTTGTTATGCCTATCTTTGATCTTACTTCATGTTTATGTGTGTTTAATTCAAATCTAATAATATACATGTATACCCCTTGAGTCATTTGCCTTCATGCAATATATATTGGACTCTTTTCATATTTGGGATATGTATGCATATTATTAGAATTGGATAAATCATACATATACCATGAAGATTAGTATTTTAAATAAATAATAATAAAAAAATTATTTTTCATGTTTTTGATTTGTACAACAAAATGTGATTTATGATCTTTTTGAGCTTGAATGACTATTTTCATAAAAATGCTATTTACATGATCTTTTGAACACTCATCCTTATGATACAAATATTTTTGAGCTTATAGACCATGAGTGATTATATCTTTATGTATTTAGCAATGCTTTATGAAAAATATATGATTTGTTTTAAGATGAAAAATAAGATTTTCATGAGATTCATGCTTCACCTTCTATTTTCATGAAAATACCATTTACATAACCTTTGAACACTCATCTTTTATGATAAAAGATAATTTTTGAGCTTTATGGACTATGAGTGCTTAACATGCATGTATTTAGTATTATTCATGGAAACATTTGACTTTGTATTTTTGAAGGATCTTTAACTAGTTTGTCAAAATTCATTTAAACTAGTTATCTATTCTTCAAATTGATTCACATGATCCTATTTTTAATCATATGGATAAATTTTTGTATTTTCAAAATTTATTTGATGCTTCATGATTTGAATATTAGTTTAAATGTTAGCATTTGTCAACACTTGGATTTATACTTATACACATTATGGATCACAAATAAATCTATATATGATTGGATTTGAATGCTTATTTGTGCCCATTAGGTGTGCTAGTATAGCCTAAGTTTTGATGATTATTACGTTTTAAACTTGTATTCCCATTTCGGATTTATGCTATGATCGTGTGCTTTCATTTCATGTATATGTTTGTCTTGCCAAAACATTAAGATATACATGGATACCTCTTGAGTCATTTGCCTTTCATGCAAATCTATATATGGACTCAATTGTGTTTTAAGGATATGTATGTATACTTAATGTCTTGTCAAAACATACATATATCTTGAAATATAAATTTTTTGTTTTTAATAAAAATTTTGTAATTTTTCAATAAAATTTTTGTGATGGATTTCATGATTTCAAAATTTTAAGGAATATTGAGTTTTATTGCTATTTTTCATGATATCATGTTCCACATAACACTAGCACACTCACTTCTTTTTGATATGGACTTTATGGATAGAGTGCTTTTTAGTGCTTTGTGTTTCATTGATATTTCATGAAAAACTTTTGACTTATTCCTTGATTGAAGGATTCCGTATTAGTTGTTAAACACCTTCATTTAACTAGTTCGATTCTTCATGTGGTAGATTTTATGATACATACACTTAAGCTTAATTTACATCTTCAATGGTATACTCATATGTTGGTATACTCATATGTTGGTATCAATATGACCTCTTATTGTGTATACGCATATGTTGTTCTTTCATATATGTATGTATCTACTTAAATTGGTATACTCTTTTCATACATATATATGATTGTTGTGTGCTTGTATTAAAATGGATTTATATTTTAAAGCACAATAGTTGTTTATGCTAAGCTTACTTCAAATCTTATTTATTTTAAAGCTTATGCATTGTATTTCAAAATTGGTATCAAAATTCAAAATTTGATTGTTCTACATTTGGTACCTTAAAAGAAAGTTGTGTATTTTAAGATATTTCAAAATTTTGTTTTCATAAGAAAAGTTCAATATTTTGTCTTGTTAAAGAAATATTCAAAATTTTTGATTTGTATTTCCTATATGCAAGGAGAGCTTAACATCTCTCTTACATATGGATTCATGTTGAGTATATTATAAATTGAGGAGCTTGACAACTCTTCTTTATATGATATACGTGTGTAGGGGGAGCTTCACATCTCCTCTTATGCATTACATAATATGTGTTATGTGAGTTAGGGCTTGTCATCCCTTCTTCATGTAATGCATATGTGTAGGGAAGTTAACTTAGCGTCTTCCTCTTCATGAATGTATATCGCATATAAATCTTATTGATTGATTTGATTTTACCCTCCTTGATTTCCTTATTTTTGACAAAAAGGGGGAGAAAATTTGTTTGATGATTTGAACTTTGAACCCTTTGTTGATGATTGACAAAAGGGGGAGAAGTAATTGAGTTATATGCATGATTTCCTTAAGGGGGAGAAGTATTTGTTCCTTACTTAAGAGGGAGAAAGATTTTGAGATTTTGAGTTTTTATACTTGTGCTTTTACTCATGCATAGCAATAATATAATAAGATAAAAGCTTGAGAAAAAGATTTGTGCATTCATTTGCATACATATTTATGTGCTTTAATGTCATATCTATTTATTTCTAGTGATGCATGAGTTAAGGGGGAGCTTCTTTGAAGCTTTACTTTAATCCATGCATATATAACTTTCATGAGTTTTGTCATCATCAAAAAGGGGGAGATTGTTGACCCAAGGCCTATCACTCTAGTTTTGATGATGATCAACTCATGTAGTTATATTTGCTAATGATCTTGTTTAATTAGTGACAGATTCTTTATCAAGATCTTAGTAGGTGCAAAGCTCAACAAAGGATTAAATGTCAAGATTTGGAGCTAGCACGGGGTGATCCAAGAAGCTTTGGATCAAGCTTGGACCAAGTCAAGAAGATAAGAAGCCTTCAAGGGAAGACTTCAAGAAGTTGAAGACTTGTGTCTAGGTATAAGATTTTTATTTGTTTTAGATAAAAATGTAAAGGATAGAATAGATTGGTGGATTGCTCAAGTATATCTTACGCACACACTCTTGATAGAATTGCTTTCATAAAAAGATTTTCATGTTTAGAAAAGAATTTTTATTTGAGAAAAAGATTTTTCATTGGACAAAATACATGTCTTGATTTTTGATGTTACCTATATACATATCTTTCAAAACCAAGTTTAGTGCTTTATGTCAAAAACTAGATATTTCATCTTGATTGTGTAGTGGATCATATCCATACACACTATGCTTTAAAGTATATCTTGTTTTTGTATTTGATAAAATTTTGAAAAACATGTTGATTTAGAAAAACAGTTTTTATTATGAGCCATGTTTTCAAGTTACAAAAATAGTCAAATCTTTAATAACATGCCTTGATATTATAAAACTATTTTTTGTAGAATTTCTAAGTATTTATGGGATTTTTTATTAAGCCAAAAGACCAATCTTTAAATCCCTAATTTTCTGGTTCTGGCAGTTCTGATTTTTCAGAACTGACAGTGGCCGGTCGACCGGGTCGGTCGACCGGACGTGCACAGACGTGCACGCTTGTGTACACTGGAGAACGGTCGACCGTGCGTCGGTCGACCGCTTCAGAGAGTCTGCTCTCTGGAAATTCCGGTCGACCGCACCGGTCGACCGACAGAGAAGTAATTCTCTGCTCCAGGTGCGCGGTCGACCGGGCCGGTCGACCGGAGGCTCCAACGGTGGATTCTTGACCGTTGGCAGTCGACCGGACCGGTCGACCCGCAGTACTGACAAATCCCAACGGCTAGTTTTCTGGCAGCCTATAAATTGGGGTTTTTGTCATTGTTTGAAGCTAAGATTTTAGGAGAGCTTTTGTCAAGTTATTTCCATTCTTTTAGCAGAGTTTTCTCCACAAAATAGAGTGCCAATATTTCCTATCAAAAGGGATTTTATCAAGAGAGTGTTTATTGTGATTTCTTGAGTTTTCCATCAAAGTTCTTTCCTTGATTTCTCACACTACACTTGAGCATCCACAGTTATATCTATCCTATAGGAGTGTTGTAGTGAGAGTTTTGTTAGGTGATCAAGTGTTTAGATCACCAAGATCTTTCTTTATATTTGAGGAAGCGGGCAAGTGTGCTCGCGGTGTTTTGAGTTCGGGTGCGGACTTGTTGTACGAGGTGCGGCCTCGACTAGCCGGTGGGCTTGTGGTGTGTAAGGGACTTTGGGAGTCCGAGGGCTTGTAGGTGTTGCGGCACTAAGGAGAGATCCGGTTGGATCGTGCATAGTGGAAATCCTTCGTGTGTCGAAGGCGGGGATGTAGAGCAAGTGTGCTCGAACCTCGAAACAAACCCTTTGTGTTTGCGATTGCTCACTCTTGCTCTCTTACTCTATTTGTCTCACTTATATCTTGCATTACTTATAGTCTTTATCTCTATTTGCATGATATACCTTTGTGCTCATAATTGCTATACTTACTTGGGATTGTTATTAACACTAGTATTCAACCAAGAGAGCCAACGCGGCACCTCAACCCATTCAAGGGGAATCTAGAGGAGTTTGTCCAGAGCCTCGCAAGGGGAATTCGGCAACACTCTTGTGTTATACATAAGTGTTCAATTAAAAGAAGTTTAATTTGGTCAACTTAGTTTTAATTCCGCATTATTTGTTCATATGACCATTAGATTAGCCATCACCTATTCACCCCCCCTCTAGGTGATCTTCAGTCGCGCACCACCGCGCCCCCGCCGCGCCGTCCTCTCTTCCTCCCCTCCTCCTCCTCCTTCTTTTTTTGCTTTTTCTTCTACTTCTTATTCTTCCTATTCTTCTTCTCTCTCTCTCTTTCTCTCTCACTGACCGCCGTCAGCGGGTCTTCCTAGCCGCCGGCCAGCTCCGCTGGCCGGCCACAGCGTGTTGCAGCGAGCGCCACTGCCGCTATTGTTATTTTGTTTTATTGGGTTCGGGTGTAAACCCGACCCTATAACCTTATTGGGTTGGGTTTTGGATATAAACCCAACCCGATAATAACCCAATAACCCATCATATATTAATGGGATTGTGTTTTGGATCCAAACCCGACCATATATCAGCCCAAACCCGCTTCTAAATCCAATAAAGGTACTTTTCCATAAATCCCCCTGTTAAATAATACTTATTGCATTTTAATCCTTATTAATTACATATTTACCCCTTTATATTATTTCTAGCATTCGGGCGATATCTGGAGCCTCGATTCTGGAACCGCTGCGATCGTGGGAAAGAGAGCTACCTTCTCATGGCCAGTTGGTGAGTGTTTTGCTTTTATAAATTATATTTTATCATGTTTAGTGAAATTGATTGATTGCTTATTTAATAAATCTTGATTATCGGAAAATCATTATAATTATTGTTTAATAAAATATAATTGTTGGTAAATCCTTGTAATTAAGACATAATAATAGATAACATATCATACTTTATTTTTACCTGATTTATTATAAAATGTATAAATATATATGAATGATTGTTTAGTTATCGAGATTCAGAAGTTAATAATTTTCATAAGTAAATTAGCCAATAAATTGATAATTAAAATAGATCATTGTGTATAATAATTTGGTGGTACTTACCGTATTCATAATATAGTAATCGTTATTATAAGTAGAAGTATTTGACACTCAAGTAGATGATATAACCACCTACCTGGATTACACTGGACGCGGTTGTTTACATACAGTGAATTGCATATTCATGTACATCTGTGACACAAAGACTTTGTTAGACTAAACATTAGTGTGCATACACTCAGAACACCGTGACTTGGATATCCTGTCACACGTGACACTGTTATCTCATGTACAAGTATCACCGTTACACAGATATATTACACATGACACCATTTATGTCTTCTTCACGCTTCACTGATACATGGATACACCATTTCACTATATACTGTCAGTGCACATATTTGTATCATCATTCCCTAGATACTCGATGCACAGTTACTTCATGTTCTTGCTCCACTATTATATAGACTCATCGGTCTACATGTATTGATTGTCTATGTATTCTTATTACATAGATCATGGTTTATATGATTGCTACATGGATATTCATGTATTCCCGTTAAATGATTATTTCTCGTTACTGAAATTGATATTCCTGTTATTGGATACATGAGCTGTTGATATGCGATGTGTGGAATCCCACATCAATTGTTTCCTATTTCCCGTTATCTTGTTTTATGCTATCAACAGAGCTCATGTCTCGTTATCATGTTACAGGTACCATGCTACCTGTTCTTTTCACGTTGTGTACTTTAAATATAATAAAGATAACTTGGGGATGGGGGAGACTTGACGGTTAATTAGATCTTATCGAGTGGATGTACTGGATCCATATCTATCCACTGCAGGGGATGGTAGTGCTACCTACCTATTGTATATAGCTCCATGAGCTCCTGTTTCCCGTTTCTTGCTCCCCTCTTAGCATAGGGCCCTGGTCTCAGCAGCCAGGGGTCTGTTTAAGGTTATGATCCCGGGTATGCACGGGATACACCTACCCGATAAGAGCTCCTTGACCATTAGGTTTCTAGGTAACATAATAAACCGATATAAACAATAGTGACGTCGAGAACACTTGTTATTTGGTCACTCTCTCGTTCGGATCATGGTACCCATATGCTATGTTTGGATGGGTTCGTCTGGATTGCGGGCTCCGATATGAACAGCCAGTAATATGGGACATTGGAGGAGATTGATTAAAATACCAGGCGGTACTGATAGTTATTATTGTATAAATCACATGACATGCTCGACACATGTATATTTTGTTCCTTTATATTGTTACTATTCCTGATATGTTATCCACAATCATGTCACCTGTATACCTTATTACACTTTCTTATATTTGTTACACTCCATGTGGTAATACACTATTCCTGGATACATATACTCTGCATTGTATATATTTTGCTTTATGTATACCTTGCAGACATCATTATTGTATATGCACAACACAGTAGTATGGTTATGTTACATACTGCACCTCTGCATGTTCATTTCTATCACATCACCACTATACAACACTATTTATTATATAACTGGATACTAATGTAGACATGACCCGATAATAACATGCTAGGTATCTACTGCTTCTTAAATCTATTATATGGTATCACTGATACATAAACATGTATTATATATTATTATCGTGCTTGTATTACCATAGTACATATTACTGCTTCCTTCATTTTATCACTCACTAGGTCGTTTTCTGACAACCCTGAGTTTGTGTGCCTAGGTTGAAGATCCGAGATGTCGCTGTATCAGATATTTTCTGAGATTCTTTTGAGACCGTCACCCTTTTTCATTCATAGGTATATTTGTGATTTGTTTCTGTTATCTTATTTATCCCTGTTTTCATATCTCTCATGATCACTGACCCTTTTGCAGGTATTCTTATACTTATTTAATACTGAAACTATTATATATATGGAGGCTATTTCCTATACTGAGGCTTAGTGTACGTACGTGAGGTTATCTCCGCCATGCGTATGTACGTCGCCATAACGTCCCCGTACCTGCGAGATCGGGGCGTTACATAGTGGTATCAGATTCTAGGTCACCTGGTGTGGGTAATCACCTGGATCAATGCTTGGGCTCTTACCAACTGTACAATCAGATTCAGATTAGAACTCATATGTATCTGAATTTAGGGGTTCAAGCTATGAGTACAAGAATGCTATTCATTGACATTTCATTCCGCAATGCTTTTCTATTCCCTCATTTCAATTATCAATCAGAATATTCTGATTTTCTTCTTACCTTTTCTTCATCCTATGGATTTCAATTCTCTATCTTTGACTCATGACACCCATTCTCCACCCCGCTTTCACTATCGATATCGGAGTGGCGCTGCGGAAGCGTCATGGGCCCGTAACATTTAGACTTTAAGGCTGTAAATATTGTCCGCCCACCTGAATTGGAATTTTGAGGACGAATTTTTTGTAAGGTGGGGAGAAATGTAACCCCTCGATCCTTGATGTACGTACCACAGTGTCAGTACTCGATACGACGAACAAAATTGACTTGACTTTCTGCTAGTCAGATTGAGTCAGTTTCAGTTTCAAATATTATTTTCTAATATTTTAGATTTTTCAGAATTTTTGAAATTTTTTGGATTATTTTGGAAAATTTCTGTAGTCGGTGTCAACCGATAATGATAACCGGCTCTATGATTTTTTATTCACAAACAGAGTAGAATTTTGGGAATCTGCTTTCAATTGTGTCTTAGAATCATATTTTCTACGTTAGGGTATTTTGGAGATTTTTTTGAATTATGCCAAAATCTGGCCAAACCGGTGTCGCCCAGTCCCGACGAAATCTTCCAAGATTTTTAGCTTGCAAACAAGAATGAATTTCTTCAAATCATTTTCATATTATATCTTAGGATAATATTTACTATTTTATAGATTTTTGAGGGCCGTTCTGGACTAGTCAAAATTCAATCCAATAAAATAATATTATTAAATATGAATATAACAATTCCTTTCTTTTCTTTCCTCTCTTCTTCCTTCCACACTTCTCTTTTCCCTTCTTTTTTATCGACTTAATCCAACCGCCTTCCCCTTCCTTTATAAGCTTTCCCCCTCTCTCTTTCTCTCTCTATTCTATCTCTAATACACACTCTCTCTCTAATCCTCTCTCCTTTTCCTCATAGTCTCTTTTCTCTCTGTCTATCTCTATCTCTCTCTTTCTCTCTCTTTCCACTCTTTCCCTCACTATCTCTCTCTTCCTCTCTCACTGCTCCAGTCCAAACCAAGCGGTGGCCTGACCCCTGCCCGTGGCCTGACGGTTGGTGGCCACGCCGCCACCGCGCCTCCCGCCGGGCGCCGTCCTATTTTCCTCCCCTCCTCCTTCTTCTTTTTCTTCTTTTCTTCTCCCTCTTCTTCTTCCTGTTTTTCTTCTCTCTCTCTTTCTCTTCCTCTCTCTCTCTCACAACCGCCGCCGACCACAGCGTGTAGCAGCGAGCGCTGCTGCCGCTGCTGTTGTTTTGTTTTATTGGTTTCGGGTGTAAACCTGAACCCTATAACCTTATTGGGTGGTTTTTGGATATAAACCCAACCCGATAACAACCCAATACCCATCATATATTAATGGTTTGGGTTTTGGATCCAAACCTGACCCAATCAGCCCAAACCCGCTTCTAAATCCAATATAGGTACTTTTCCATAATCCCCTTGTAAATAATACTTATTGCATTTTAATCCTTATTAATAATACATATTTAACCTTTATATGGTTTCTATTTCTAGCGTTCGGGCGATATCTGGAACCTTGATTCTGGAACCTTTGCGATCGTGGGAAAGTGAGCTACCTTCTCATGGCCAGTTGGTGAGTGTTTTGCTTTTAAAATTATATTTTATCATGTTTAGTGAAATTAATTGATTATTTAATAAATCATGATTATCGGTAAATCATTATAATTATTGTTTAATAAAATACAATAGTTGGTAAATCCCTATAATTAAGACATAATAATAGATAACATAATCATATTTTATTTTATTATCTGTTTATTATAAAATGTATAAATATATATGAATGATTGTTTAGTTATCGAATTTAGAAGTTAATAATTTTCACATTTAATTAGCCAATGAATTGATAATTAAAATAGATCATTATGTATAAATTTGGCGGTACCTACCGTATTCATAATATAGTAATCGTTATTATAATTAGAAGTATTTGACACTGAAGTAGATGATATAGCCACCTACCTGGATTACACTGAAAACGGTTGTTTACATATAGTGAATTGCATATTCATGTACATCTATGACACAAAGACTTTGTTAGACTAAACATTAGTGTGCATACACTCGGAACACCGTGACTTGGATATCCTGTCACACGGGACACTGTTATCTTATTTACATGTATCACTGTTACACAGATACTATTACACATGACAGCATAGATGTCTTCTTCACGCTTCACGGATACATGGATACACCATTTCACTATATACTGTCAGCGCACCTATTTGTATCATCGTTCCCTAGATACTCGATGCACAGTTACTTCATGTTCTAACCCCACTGTTATATAGACTCATCGGTCTACATGTATTGATTGTCTATGTATTCCTGTTGCATAGATCATGGTTTATATGATTGCTACATGGATATTCATGTATTCCCGTTACATGATTATTTCCCGTTACTGATATTGATATTCCCTTTACTGGATACATGACCTGTTGATATGCGATGTGTTGAATCCCACACTATTGTTTCCTATTTCCCATTATCTTGTTTTATGCTATCAACAGAGCTCATGTACCATTATCATGTCACGTGTACAATGCATTGTACCTGTTCTTGCCACACTGTGTACTTTAAATATATAAAGATAACTTGGGGATGGGGGAGACTTGACGGTTGATTAAATCTTATCAGGTGGATATACTGGATCCATATTTATCCCACTACAGGGGATGGTAGTGCTCCTACCTATTGTATATAGCTCCATGAGCTCCTGTTTTCCGTTTCTTGCTCCCCTCTTAGCGGAGGGCCCTGGTCTCAGCAGCTAGGGGTCTGTTTAAGGCCGTGATCCCGGGTATGCATGGATACACCTACCCGATAAGAGCTCCTTGACCATTCGGTTTCCAGGTAACATAATAAATCGATATAAACAATAGTGACGTCGGGAACACTTGTTATTTGGTCACTCTCTCGTTCGGATCATGGTACCCGTATGCAATGTTTGGATGGGTTCGTCCGAGTGCGGGCTCCGGTATGAACTGCCATTGGTATGGAACACTGGGGAGATTGATTAAAATACCATACGGTATTGATTGTTCTTATTGAATAAATCACATGATACGCTCGACACATGTATATTATTGTTCCTTTATATTTGTTACTATTCCTGATATGTTATCCACAATCATGTCACCTGTATACCTTGTTACACTTCTTATATTTGTTACACTCCATGTGGTAATACACTATTCATAGACACATATACTCTGCATTGCATATATTCTGCTTTATGTATACCTTGCAGACATCAGTACTGTATATGCACAACACAGTAGTATGGTTATGTTGCATACTGTACCTCTGTATGTTCATTTCTATCACGTCACCACTATACAACACTATTTATTATATAACTGGATATTAATGTAGACATGACGCGATAATAACATGCTAGGTATCTACTGCTTCTTAAATTTCTATTATATGGTATCACTGATACATAAACATGTATTATATATTATTATCGTGCATGTATTACCATTGTACATATTACTGCTTCTTTCATTTTACCACTCACTAGGTCGCTTGCTGACAACCCTAGGTTTGCGTGCCCAGGTTGGAGATCCGAGATGTCACTGTATCAGATATTTTCGAGATTCTTTTGAGACCGTCACCCTTTTTCATTCATAAGTATATTTGTGATTTGTTTCTGTTTTCTTATTTATCCTTATTTCATATCTCTCATGATCACTGACCTATTTTGCAGGTATTGTTGTACTTATTTATGCTGTAACTATTGTATATATGGAGGCTATTTCCTGTACGGAGGCTTAGCGTACGTACGTGAGGGTATCTCCACCCTGCGTATGTATGTCGCCATAACGTCCCCGTACCTGCTAGATCGGGGCGTTACAGATTCAATGTTACTTTTAATCCTTATTTTAGTGTGTCAACTAAAGTATTTCCTGAACAGTTGTATATGCTTTGTATCTAAGTCAGTTCAATCTTTTTCCATTCTCATTTTAGAGAAACATCTTTAATGTGTTTTCTTGATAAAGCCCGTGCTTCATTTGTTACTCAATCAGCCCGTCTTCCATCAAGGCTTAGCATTATATGAGACGCATTTGACCTATTGGTTGAATTTCTTTAATTGTAAATATGAATTAATATGGATAATATGAGTCGGCGCCGTATATACGCGAGAAGAATGCCCCACGTATATACCCTAAGCCTAATGTAACATGAGAAAGCTATAAATTAACTGTAAAAGTAATAAAGACACTGCAACATGACATAAATTTCTAACACAAGAATATATTATTCTATGGATAACCAAATGGAATAAAAGCTGAGTCAACACATATAGAGAATCAACAAAAATAAAAGGCATGAAGAGATATCAAAACTGGGTGATCAAGCAAAGAGAACCCTTAGCTCCTCTGTAACGCCCCGATCCCGCGGATACGGGGACGCTACGACGACGTACATGCAGAATGAAAATACCCTGACATATGTACACTAATCCTCAGTACAGGAAAATAAATACAATATACACACTAATCCCAGCTTTAATAAGTACAAGAATACCTGTAATGGGTCTGTGATCATGATATATATTAGAACAGAGATTGTCATGCCTCACTTCCCAAATTCGTTGAAACGGAGTCGCGACGAGAGTCAGCGGTATATATACGCGAGGAGAATACCTCATGTTTACACGCTAAGCCTAGAGTAACGTGAACAAACTATATAATCACTATAATGAATTAATATCACTACAACAGTACATATAAATGTGCACACATGATAACAGACAAATAAAAGAATATAATAAACATTGAGTCCAGTACAGGGAACCAAAAGGAAACGATGTGAATAAAAAAGTAAGAATACCGAGAATCACGCAGAGAAAACTCCAGACACCTCCTCATGCGTGTGAACCTCTCTAAAACACCTGGTCAACAAGTTAACATATATGGGCTTGAATGTGCAAATTCAGGGAGTCAGGACTCCTAATGAGTGTGAAAAATGAAGGAAAAAAAGTGCATGTACATATAACATGTGAGCATATTATGATTATACTATAAAATATAACAAATAAGAGATGGTATACATAACATCAATGAATAGTAATGACAGTCTATACCCGAACCATATGTACAATCAGGTCGTGAGTACAATCAGGTGTCTATTATAGCATGCACATAATAATGTCTATCATGAAATCTATATCATAAGTGATCACATGTCAATTTACAGTATATTATGAACATTTTATTAGCGAATACCAATTGTTACATGCAGTAGACATATTCCATATTACGCCTAAGATTGAGGTTTTACCTGCACAGAAAATACAGAATTTCTGAAATAAAGAACAAAAGTGCAAGGTATTCAATTTTATCGCGATAGCAAGTAGTTATGCAGATCGTGATCCACAGGGAGAAACTTGCGATGGAAGTGTGTTGTGAGTCTTTTTTAGTTCACTATAAATGGTTAAAAATTCTTCCTTGCTTTTATAAAGAAAAGGAAATAAAGTTATGTTAATTTGTGCAAGTGGTAGGTTGGAGAAGATGGTGATTTTGAAAAATGAAAAATAAAGCTATACAAAAAAATAAAAAAGTAAATAAAAGAGAGTTGTGAATAGAGGTGATCTAAACTAATGGATTAAAAGAAAGGAAGAAAATCAGAAAGAAATACTTACCTCCTTTGGCCAAATGCTTACCTTGAATCTTTGGCGATGGCGTTACCTTAAAGTGGAGGCGATCAGCACATAGCCCTTAAGAGTTGATTCTCCTCTCTTTCACATTACATCATCAAGATGAGACAAGTATGAAATGATACAAACTGAGACTAAAATCCATCGTCATGGGCTATCGGTGGCACTCGCAAAAGGCAATGCTCTTTCGATATTATAAGACTCACTTGAATTGCAATTGGTACCAAATGAGGAAAGTAAAAAAGAAGAAGAAGAAGAGCATGAAAACAAAGAACATAAAAATGTGTACCTTTTGATTACATAGAGAAACGATGAAAGAAAGAAGGAAGGTTACGTCGATGCCACTCTCAACATAAATCTCTCTTACTTACATGAATCTCAGTCTAACCTATATTTAAAAAGAATAAAATTTACACTAAAATAAAAACAAAAACTAAATTAGAATGAAACTAGCCTAAGAATCTATTTCTGCCTAATCATCCCCTTTTTGCCTTTGAAAATGCAGTATTTATAGGTGAAATGGAGAGGGAGAGGAGTATAGATAGGGAGAGCAAACGCTCCCCTAGATTCTATACTATTGCGGTGGATTCACATGGATTATGGGGATCCGCGGTAATCCTATGGCCAGATGGTCAGATTTTGGGAGCTTTGTTGAATTTCCTGTTTGCATGTATTATATCCACTTGGTTTCTCCGTTTGAGCTCTAGATTTGATGATATCTTCCTTGATTTTCAGCTAACCGAAATGGATTCATAAAATCTGAATTTAACCTGTTTCTATTTGGTGTTATCCCTTAATTTGTTGTGATCTTCAACTGAACATTTGGCCTAATACTTGATTTTGATTTAATCTGAATTTCAGTGGGCTTTTGGGCTCGTTTTCTCTTTCAACTCCTCTAGTAAAGGCTTGCATTAATTTAAACAAAAACTCTATTAAAAAGCAGTGTTTATTATACCATAAATATGGGAATGCGACGATAGATATGCAATATCAGTAAATGATCACACCCTCACACCTATCTTTTGCTCATCCTCGAGCAAACAAATAAAAAGTAAAACATAACTAACCTAATCTGACTCACTTTCGTAAGAATCACGGTTGCACTTACCGTATGCAACAAGCCGTTAAGCCTCTAGGTTATCTTTAGATGATGAGTTTTATCTTGTGAGGATTTTCAGTAGATTACATCCACAAAATCCATAAAGAAAGAGAAACAAAGTGTTAGTATTTTTGAAAAATGCATTTTGAAAAGAGAGAAAATATTTGAAGTATATTTCTAAGAGTTCAAGTAATCTATAAGTTATAAGAAAATTAAAATTTTCATTCCTAAACTTAGTTCTCTATTCAAAAACTTGTTATCAATCAAGGTAAGGAATCAAACTGTATTTCTCATCTAGTCTATTATTTTACCCTAAGTCATATGCACCTTTCTGACAGTGAAATTTTAACTCGGGATTCTTTAACTCTAACTCTTATGCCTTATTTTTCATATTTTTGGTGGTATTATTCCTTAGTTATATTAGGTTTTCTAATATGCCCATGTAACGAGCCTTTAGTCGGTGACTCTCAACCAAACGGTCTTAGAACACTGAGTGAGAAAACACCCCAAGGACTTAACTCGAGCAAACAAGGCCATAAGATGGACCGCTTTTAGGCGCGAATACTTATGTTTTATAAGGCACAAATACCGAGCTTAATCAGAGAATTTTTGATATATATATATATTTATATATATATATATTTATATTCTTTTCCTTTTCCTTTTTTTATAAGGCATAAGAATCTTTGTTTTTGAACCCTAAGTGTGTAAGTGTATAAAGTATGCATATTTCATCTAGATAAAAAATCAAGACTAAATTACTTTTTCAATTTTTCTTCCTAACCTAGAAATCAAACAAATAATCTTATTTTGACCAAATATAAGGAATCATAATTATGATTCTCATATTCCTTAAAGTTAACTTAATTTCTTAAAAAAGGTCAAAATATTATTTCTCTTTTAAAAAGTTTTTTAAAGCAAAGAAAATTTTATTTTTTTAAAATGAAAAATAAACCTATGTTATGTTAGAACCCTCCCCCACACCTATCTCATGCATTGTCCTCAATATATGAATGAATGCATAAATGCATGAAAAAGAAGAAAGAGAAGGAAAATATTACCTTAAGGTGGTGGTTCTGGTGGTGGTCGGATTGGGCCAATCATGCTGCCCAATAAAAATGATGTAGTGGTTCACAGAACCCACTTTTATTGACCTCTTTTCTATTACATATTTATAGTTCCCAATATGAATAGGATCATGCAAGATCCTATCATGAAAATTATTCTCTTTACATGATCAATCTTGGAAAATCATCACTGAGTCATTATAGTCAATATCTTGGTCCAACAATAAAAAGTGATTTTGTGGAATGGATGATTTGAGCTCTGAAATGAAAAGTTCAGGAACCAATACTAACTCAGAAAAATCAACTTTAGATTCGAGAGTCAGTTTTGGTTCAAGGGTTGAGTCCAAATCAAATAATTTAATTTCACATTCTTTTCTCATCAATGAAATGTGACTATCCAAAATAGGTGGTTCAATTTCAAAATCTATGGATACAGGAATCAATGTTGGCTCGAAAAATGGGTCAACTTGGATAAGGATACCGGAGTCAACATAGATTCAAAAATTAGAATTGAATCACAAAGTTGTGGATCAGAGTCACATTCATGTTCAAGTTCAATTTATTGAAATGAAAACTTGCCAATTTGTCAATGGGTTGATACTGGTCAAGTCAAGGCAATGTGAGAAAATTAAGTCTTGGTCAAAGTCTCGAAGGCACCATGATTCGTGGTTCGTATCAATATGGCTAGGGGAATCAGGAATAATCGAACTATGTTAGGTAGAGTTTCCTCATTCTATCTTTCACCATATTGATCAAATGACTCATTTGTACTTCTAGCCTATTGAAATATTTGAAAAAATCATTTTCAGACTGAATTAGATTTTTCATTCTCCTATCTAAGTTCATAAGTTCTTCTTATTGTTATAAGACTTAGAAAATGGAGTAAGGATCTTGGATTTGGAAGCCTTGTGGGAATTGTGAGTCCAATATTTTAAGTTTTTGTTTCTGGGACTCAATCATGGCCTCTGTACTCTTAGTCACCTCAGATTTTTCTTCTATGGGTTGATTATGACCAGGAAAATTTGAAGCTGAATATTGGAATGGTGGTTGATAATATGACTCGGGGGAGTTATTTTTCCATTGACTCTGTGAAGAGTAATGATGATTGTTCCAGTCCTATTCATACTAGTGGGACTGGGACATATATTGATTCAGATAAGTCCAATCCAATATACTTGATTGGCTAAAGTTATGATATGCCGGGTTAGTAATATCCGAGTCAAAAGAGGTCGGGGTGAAGTATGGATCACTATATGCATAGGAATAATTGTGATTATAATCCATATCACCAATATGTCAAAAATAAAGAACATGCAAACAAACAAATAAAGAAAAATCTAGCCTAAGTTAGGGTAGACCTTAGACCTAAAAGATTCCTAACTAGTTAGATTGTCCACAGGGGGTATATTGTAGAATCTGACCACAAATTAATCGGCCAGATAGGGGTAAGACCAGTGGGAGGTATCCGCGCCTAAGCAACGAGCCTAATTATGCCAATCCACTGTTCTTCAAGGTTTCGCCTTTCAATACCTAACCTTTGACATCGATTTGGCAAGAGTCAAATTCTAACAAATTTCCCCTTAGATCAGTCTACTATTGAGTCCAAGATGTCCCTAGGGCCAACGTCTACTCAGTTTAACTTAGATTTGGGTTAGTGAGTGAGGAGATTGTTTGTGGGCTAAGGGAGGATAATGACTTTTCCACCTTTTCTTATTTAAGGATGTGCCCTTAATCGTATACGTTCAAGTGTACAAATATATAGAAAAAGCAACACTTTAAGCAATATACATCACTCAAAGTATGTTTTCTAAACTATATATTATGCACACATACCTTGGCTCTAGCACTCTTCAATAATAAATAGAAAAATATCGTGCATAAATGCAAGTCTAAACCATTTTTAACATTTACAATCAACCATTTACTGTTAAGTTAGTATGTAAAGAGTATATTAAATGAGAAGCTAAAATATGCAGAAGCTAGATCATTGAAGTTCAGTCACCCTGCAAAAAAGCTAGGTGAGTAGTCCTCTCAGATTACCGTGAATCCGTAGCTTTTACCACGTTTGTGCGATAATACGGAGATCTTCTGGGCTCTGCTTTCTAGAGCAGAGTTCAGAGACACTTATATGTCCACTGCAGCTCTCGTTTCCTTGATATTAATCACTGCACGCTAAGAACAAAGAAAAAAGTTAACCAATAAAGTAAATAAAAAAGAGTGACTTATCATCCCTCCCAGGCAACGGCGCCAAATTTGATTAAGGTAAACCTGTACACAAAAATACAGAATTTCAGAAATGAAAAATAGAAGTGTAAAGTACTCAATTCTACCGTGATAGCAAGTGGTTATGCGGGTCATTATCCACAAGAAGGAACTTGCGATGAAAGCGTGTTGTAAGTCTCTTTTTAGTTCACTAAAAAGGTTAAAAATTCTTCTTTGCTTTTATATAGAAAAGGAAATAAGGTTATGTTAATTTGTGAAAGTGGTAGATTGGAGGAGATGATAATTTTGGAAAATGAAAAATAAAGTTTATACAAAGAAATAAAAAGATAAAATAAAAGAGAGTTGTGATTGGAGGTGATCTAAACTAATGGATTAAAAGAAAGGAAGAAAACCAAAAAGAAATACTTACCTCTTGGCTAAATGCTTACCTTGAATCTTTGGCGACGATGTTACCTTAAAGTGTAGGCGATCAGCGCATAGCCCATAAAAGTTGATTCTTGTCTCTTCCACATTACATCATCAAGACGATACAAGTATGAAATGATACAGACTGAGATGAAAATCCATCACCATGAGCTATCGGTGGCACTCACAAAAGCAAGGCTCTTTCGATGCTATAAGACTCACTTGGATTACAATTGGTATCAAAAAAAAAAAGAAGAAGAACACAAAACAAAGAAGAACATAAAAATATGTACCTTTTGACTATATAGAGAAACGTTGAAAGAAAGGAGGAAGGTTACATCTGTGTCACTCTCAACATAAATCTCTCTCTTACTTACATATATCTCAGTCTAACCTATGTTTACAAGGAATAAAAATTACATTAAAATAAAAATGAAAAACTAAACTAGAATGAAAACTAGCTTAAGAATCTATCTTTGCCTATTCGTCCCTTTTTTGCCTTAAAAATGTCATATTTATAGGCGAAATGGAGAAGGGAGAGGAGTGTACAGACAGGGGGAGCAAACGCTCCCCCAAATTCTATACTATTGCAACGAATCTGCAAGGATTGCAGCTGATTCGCAGCAATCCTATGGCCAGATGGCCAGATTTTGGGTGAGGCTGCGTTGGATTTCCTGTTTGCATGTATTATCCACTTGGTTTCTCCGTTTGAGCTGTAGATTTGATGATATCCTCCTTGATCTTCAGCTAACCGAAATGAATTCATAAAAATCTGAATTTAATCGGATTTTACTTGTTGTTATCTCTCTGACCTCGTCCATCAGTCCTGAGAATATATTTGTAACCGATCATCAACCCATAATCTCAATAGTCATTGTGAACATCAAATACTAAATCTGTGTCAGAGTCTACGATGTCGTAAACCGCAACTCCAATAAATCAATAATTAGTTCTCTCATTCTATCAATCAATCCTGATCCTCAAATCATTGATATATCCATCTTCTAAGTCACTGGTATATTTAAGTCTCAATATCTGAATTAAATACATACTCTGATACATTCAATCAGATCCTCACACTCCAATCCGATCAAGATCATCATACACTCTCACTTCTATCAAGATCAATCATAAGATCTATATACCAAGGTAACAATCCAACTGTATACATGTATAATTCACTAGTTCTGACCAATCCAATTAAACACATATTTCTTAACCAAAGTCAACTCCACTCCAATTAAGCCTACTGATAAGGCCAAGTCCCAAGATCCGGTCCTTTTAGAAAGCTACATCATTTTTAAATAAATTCCCAATATCCAGTTAAATGTCCATCTAAGTTATCATCAAATAAATGAAGATAAAGTCCGAGAATAATTCCCATAAAATCCATTTACTTAAGTACAATCACCAGCTAATTATTCTCCAGATCAATAAGATCCCAGTCCAAACCCTCACATCTAGATCTGAATTAAAATGTAATAACTAAATAACAACAAATTAAATATTAATCTCAGTGACAAACATCGAATCCAAACATCTGACATCGAGGATATATCTGATTTATCGCCACCAAAATAATCTACTCTCTCCCCCAATAACAATAATTCATTTCTAATAATATATTACAAATTGGTAAAGTCCACTATTCTAACTAATCTGATCTGCTCTCAAAATCTCAAGTCAAGTCTACTTCAACTAAAAGTCCACTAACGGATCCTAGTATCAAACTACTGAAGATGTAGGACAAAGTATCAAGTCAATAATTCATCGAATACATTCTCATCTCAAAATATAACAACTGTGGTATTGATATCATCAAAGTGTGCATATACATAATCAATAAAAAGATACATATATGATTTCAAGTACAACAAATCAATAATGCAAGGTATAACATTATAACAGCATGACTGTCCTGACGTCATACCAGCAATTAATCCGTAACAGTTTACATTTTCTAAGTATCGTAATATTAATTAAACAATTTAAATAGCAACTCGTGAATAATTAATTGACAAAAATAAATTTATTAAAGGGAGTGAAAAATACTCACATGAAATGACGCGATTTAAGATCTGAATCACTGCCGGGTCTGCACTGCACGAATCGATAAGGATCTCTAAATCATCTCGTGTATCGCTCTTCGAATCGCCTGGCGTATCGGCACTCTATGAACACGAAGTCAAATCGAGTCTGGGTCTTCTACAAACACGACTCCAGTCTCGTGTACAACTATAACACACAACAAATACACATCGAGAGGGACAGAGACTGAGAGAAATAATCTAAGACAGGGAGAGATGCACAAAGAGGGAAGGCAAGAAATACACATATACATGCATATACAAACACACACTTGTATACACTGATACCCGCAAACACATACACGCAAACACACATGTACACAACACACACACATGCATTCATTCACACAAATACACATGTACACTAATACATCCATACACGTGCATATTCACTCTACACACACGTGCATACACTCACATTACTATACATACACACATCACGCACGCATAAAACACACACAAACAAACCATACACACATTAATATGCGCGCGCACACACACACCCCCTACACACAAACACCCCTGCATGCACATACAGTATCACTTACATATAATTAAAGGGAAAGAAATAGAAAGAGAGAAAAGGGAGGAGAACTCACACATGTGGGGGCTGCATGGCTATGGGCTCACTCATGCAGGGGGTTCCAGCGTGCCAAAGGAGGCCGAGGAGGGGAGAAAGAGATGCTACCGAGAGGGAGGGTGCTGCCGAGAGGGAAGGTCAGTGGATAGTGTGCTCGGGCTAGGTGGTGGCGGGGTTAAGCATGGTGGTTCGCCGGGGAAGAAGTGGAAAGAAAGAGGAGGGGTGCAGTTGGGTAAGGGCTCACGGTGGTAGGGGAGGCACACATGGGTGGCGGAGCTCTCCGGGGAAGGCCGAGGGTGGGGAAGATGAAAGAGAAGGCCATGGCGTGGGGATGTGCGGTTCTCGACATCGAAGGGGAGGAGGCACTGCCAAGGGGTGAAGGCGTGGAGGTGGTCGGTAAGGAGGGGGTGCAGTTGTGGGTGGCATGGATCTCGACGGAGGTTGCAGTGAGTACGGCGGAGCTCGGAGGTCATGGAGATGATGGTGGTGGGTGGTGGTGTGTTGAGTCGTGGGAGCCGCGAGTGTTATGGTGGGATGATGATGATGGGGATGAAGGAGATGCGGTTGTAGGGTTTTGTAGAGGAAGAAGTAGATGAGTTTAGGGTTTGTTAGGATTTGATTTAGTGGTTAAGAGGATTATGGGATTGGGTTGTTAGAATTAGGATAATGGGTTAACGGGTTATGGTTTTGGAGATTTGAAAATGGGTTTAGAGATAATACACATACCAAAAAAAATAATAATAATAACATGTTAATAACAATTAAAATATACTAGTAATTAATAATAGTTAATAAAAAAGATTCTCATAAGATAATATACAATAATTAATATGAATCATATGTATACATATCAAAATACTATTAGTTACTATTAAACTTGTATTAAAAAAATAGAGATATTACAGAGTTAAAAAAGGAAATAAAGACTAAATAATAAAAATACCTATAAATAATATAGATGACGAATCTCTTGTATGCATCCTGTAGAATATCAAGTACTATAATATCTCGAATTTTCAATCTGGGTATGCAAACCCAGGGTCGTAAGAAAGCGACCTAGTGAGTGGTAAAATAAAAAAACAATATTATATAATATAATAGTAGTACAATCATGATACTATATAATACACGTTTAAACACCAGTGATACAATATAATTATACTAATCATCGAGATATATACATAGATATAAACAAGTGTTATATTAAGACTATAACATTATAAATGCATAGCATGTTACAGTGGTGTTAGTTCTACAATATTATCCAATTATATAACATTAATATTAATTAATACTATCGGGAAGAGTCTTATATATCACCAACCTATTATTATATTCTTATAGTCTGTAAAAGTTATTCTATTTATATGTTATGATCAATATGAGTAATAAAATACCATATTTAGTTATATATTAAAAAAATCAAGTTAGTTAATGAATATGTATTAAGTCTTAATTATAGTATATTTATTGTTTTAACTAATAGGAACAGTAGCATGATGGTATCGTGATAAAAATATTTATACATAAATACATGAAATAGAGAATACATAGAATACAGAGTGTATGTGTACATAAATAGTGTGTCTCCTCATGAAATGCATAGTATACATGTGACATGATTATAAATAAGATATCATTAAGTGTAACAAGTATAAATGAATAATATATATATATATATTATATATATATATATATAATATATATATATATATATATATATATATATCGAGCAAGTCATGTTATTTATAAAATAATAACAATCAGTACCGCCTGATATATTTATCAATCTCTCTCAGTATTTCATACCACTAGCAGTTCATACCGGAGCTCGTACTCCACCCGAACCCACCCGAATATGGATACGGCCACCATTATCTGAACGAGAGAGTAACCAAATAAGAAGTGTTCCTGTTATCATTATTATTTATATTGTTATTATTACGTTAATTGAAAACCCAATTGTCAAGGAGCTCTAATCAGGTGAGTGTATCCTGTGTATACCCAGGATCACGGCATTAAATAGTTCTTTGACTGCTGAGAGCAGGGTCGGCCCGCTAAGGCAAAACAAGGAGCTCAATAAGCTATAACAGACGGTAGCCAGCACTACCATATCCCCTGCAGTAGGACAATATAGATTCATGACATCCACCGGATAAGATCTAGTCAACCGTCAAGTCTCTCCCATCTTTATGTTACAATTATGAATTTTACAATGAGTGAGAAACCATAACAGTGCGTGTAGCATATAACAAGATAATAGGATATAAGCTATCTTTATATTACTGAACAAGATAACAGAAAATATGAGATGTGAGATTTTAGAGGTGGCCCCGTGGATACTAGATGTGCCTTCCATGTGGCACTTAGTTCCACAAATAATGCTATCTTATTTAAATCATCCAAATAGATAAATAGACATAAATGACATATATCATAATTGCATATAGATTGAAGCCTATCTAGTTTGATATAATATATACCACGAAGCATATTTCCATGATCATGGACGTTGAATTTGAAAGATAAACATAATTTTTTGTTCAGAAGCATAATTGTAATCAATAAGATTGGATTAGCATCTAGATTCAATCAACATATGAATTTGCTTTTGTCAAATATCTTTAGCAAATTCAATAGACAATTTTTTTTATCTGTAAAAGGAAAACAAGTACAAAACAAGTACGAATATAACAGTGTGAATATATGCTCGGCATATCCTTTATATCACACTATCTCTTTCCCACCAAAGTTGCCGCATACTTTTCTTGAAGAAACACACAAATCAAGTAAAACTACTACTAATAATAATCTACAACTACTCTTAAAACAAATAAGAAATACGTGCACATTTTCTTGTGCCCCGCTATTTTTTCTTATCTTTGAGTTTTTCATAGTTCAATCTTATTTTAATTATTCTCCTACTATAATTAAAAGTCTCATATTATAGAAACTATCCTTCTCTATAACTCATTAGTAGAATCAAAGATAATGTCATCAATGTAAATTTATACAACTAGCATATCATTATCTTTGACTTATGCAAAATAAGATGCCACGTTCCGCTTCCCAAAATATGCTGGAGTAGAGACACGATAAGAATCAACGACGTATATACACAAGAAGAATGCCCCATATATACACCCTAAGCCTAATGTAACATGAGCAAGTTATATAAATTAACTGTAAAAGCAATAAAGATATTGCAACATGACATAAATTTCTAACACAAGAATATATTATTCTATGGATAACTAAATAGAATAAAAGCTGAGTCCACATAAAGGCAAGAAGAGAAACCAAACTGGGTGATCAAGCAAAGAGAACTATAAGCTTCTCTATAACGCCCTGATCCTGTAGATACAGGAACAATACGGCTAATTACAAATTTAAATACCGTGTAGCTTAGGGCTAATGGGTCGTATCCACGAGGAGAGATGCGATGCAAGAATTTCGATATTTTTGAGGAAACAAGTTTAGTGTCGGTGTTTTTTAGAAGAAAAAGAATGCGAATTATTGAGAAGTGATTTAAAGAAAAGTGAAGATTGAGAATAGGTTTTGGAAAAGATGATTTAAAGAAATCTTGAGAGTGATGTGGTTTATTTAAAGTAAGAAGAAATCCAGGGTCACTTTCTTACTACTCAATGATGTATTCTTCCCTTGAAAATCTTAGTGCCTCAACTCGATCATAGGCCAAATTTAAGCTTGAATTTTGAAAGATTAAGTAAACCACATAAGATGATGTATGGAAGAGTTAACCCTTTTTTAAAAAATCATTCTCGAACTGAATGTTAAATCATCATGTTTGTTCTCCAAGTATGAAGTAAAACCAATTTCATGTTATATTTTCAAAAATGAAAGTTTTAAAATTCAAACCCATCCTTATATGCCTTCAAGAACACTTGCAAAGATGTAAGGCTTAGTTTAGGGCATTCGTATGATTCCGTTAGGTTCTTTGCACAAAAAATCAGTCAAAATAAAGAATAATAGAAGAGAGACGATAGTGAGCCCAGAAAATCGATTTAGCTACTCATACTAGATACAAAGCAATACATTGAATTGAAATGTAACATACCTGAAAGTTAGCGAAGATGAAAGTTCTTGAATCTTTATTGATGTTACTTCAACTTCTGATTACAATCACTCTTTCTTTCTCACTTGTTGATGGACTAAATTAGAATAAGAACAACAAATGAAATTACAAATAAATTGCAAATATCTAACAAAAATCCTAGCCTTAAGAATAATGTAACCCTAATCTAGTCTTCGTCCTCTTGAGCTCTAGAAAATGTAGTATTTATAGCCAAATAGGGGATAGGGGAGAGCGTCTGAAGATAGGAGGAGCAAACGTTCTCCTTAACTCCCAACAAAGATCGGCCAGGATCTGGCCAAGTGGCTAGATCCAAGGGCTGTGGGTCCTACTGGCTTTGATACTCCTTTATTAGTATATTTGCAGTTTGAGCTCCTATTTCAATCTGATCTTCGTTAATCTTCATTAATTCTCCATTTAACCGAATAGATATCTAAAAATCTGATTAACTGAACTCGACCTGGACTATCTTCAGCTAAGTAAATAGATCCAGTTAAATTTAATTTTAACTAGTATTATTTGGCATAATCTTCTCTCCCTTAATTAAGACAAGCCTGCAAATTAAGACACGGTTATTAGCAGGATTTAGTACATAACAGATGCAAGAGTTTAGTAATAAACATGTAATAAACATGCAATAAATGTGTACAATCACATCCATACACTTATCTGTTGCCTGTCCTTGTGCTAAAACTCAAAAAGCTAAGAAATTATCAGGCCATTTTCGCAGATTACGCGACTGCACTGAGCATATGCAAAAGCCTTTACACCTTTAGGTTACCCCTAGAGGACAAGTTTTGTCTCGTAAGGATTTTCAGTGAATTGCACCCACAAAATCCGGTGAAGGAAATAATAGATAAGAAGAGTCTAAGATAAAATAAAAAATAAAAAATAAGGATAACTGAAAAAAAAAGAAAAAAAGAAAAGAGATTGTTTTCCTTCTATCTCACAACAAGTAGTCACTAGCAAATAACTTTATAAGTTTCCACAAAATTTAAGCATAATCAAGCTCAATCGAAAAACAAGAAATCTAATCATCTTTCCTTAAAGATTTAAATTTAATATTTTCACACCAATCTTTCTTGAGTCTTCCAATCCTCTGCATCTTTGTGTAAGTAAAAAATAGTCTAACTTGGAAATATTTGATTCAAACTTCACCTTTTTTTAATACATATAAATTTTTTTTTTGAGAAGTTCGAAGTATTATCACTTTGTTGCCCTTTAAGCATTTCTTCTTCTTTTTTTAAATATGTATAAACCATCTAATTTTTTTTATGTAAATATCAAAGCTTCTTGAGGCCCTAATACCTAACAAATTGCTTATTAGATGTGCTAATACATATTATATATATATATATATATATATATATATATATATATATATATATATATATATCAAACTTATCTAATTATATTTTGCATAAATACCAAGGCTTGCTTAGGCCAAAACACCTAGCTAATTAATAATTAGATTTATTTATTTTTTATATATATATTTAATACTATATATTTAAAACAGGATAAGCTATCATCATCATCCCAAATATAAAACTTATGTATACGTATATATAAGAAGCATAATCATGTCAACAAATTTTAGATGATGTTTATTTTTCAAATTTTTTATCTCTAAGTCAAAAATTATTGATTCTTTTAAATTGATCTTTACCATCAAAATTTCAAACTTTGTTGGATTTTTAATTCTTTAAAAACTAGTTATTTTTTGCAAAATAATCTTTTTTTATAAAGAGAAAATTTATGTTAATAATTAAACTATGTTAGCGATGTTAGTTAAACCCCATACCTATCTTATGCATTGTCCCCAATGTATGAAAGAAATGTATAAATGCATAAAATAAAATATAAAAGATGTGATGTTTACCGATACACAGGGTCGAATAGATCAATAGTTGTTTCATTTATTGGCACCGATTCCAAGAAAGATTTAAGGCGTTGATATTTACCTTAAAGTAATTCCCATTCTTTGTGTCATTGATCTCTACAACACAGTGTGGAAACACAGTCTTTACAACAATGACCCAATTCATCTTGACTTTAGCTTTTTTGAAAAAAGATGAAGCTTAGAATTATAAAGAAAGACCTTTTGTCCGGGGACAAAAGCTTTCCTTATGATATGCTTATCATAAAAAATCTTAACTCTATTTTTTGTGATCTTCGCATTCTCATAGGCCTCACTTCTCAACTCCTCTAATTAAGAAATTTGTAATTTTTGAAAGTCACCGGCCTTGTCCAAATTAAAATTTAACTACTTGATTGCCCATAAGGCCTGGTGCTCTAACTCAACGGGTAGGTGACAAGCCTTTTCAAAGACTAACCTATATGAAAACATTCCTAGAATCGTTTTGAAAGCGGTCTTGTAGGCCCATAAGGAATATACAAACTTGTTAGACCAATCTTCCCGATTTTGGCTCACAGTCTTCTTCAAAAGAAGTTTAATTTATCTTTTGGAGACTTCTACTTGCGCACTGGTTTGAGGATGATATGGTGTGAATAATTTATGTGTTATGACATATTGATTGAGTAAGAACCTGCACAGAATAATATAGAATTTCAGAACATAAGAACAGAAGTGCAAGGTACTCAATACTATCGCGATAGCAAGTGGCTATGCGGGTCGTGATCCACAAGGTGAGACTAGCAATGGAAGCTTTTAGTAAGTTCTCTTTAGTTCACTTGAAACAGTTTAAAACTCTTCTTTATTCTCGTAAAGAAAAAGAAAAATAATCTTTTGTTAAGTTAAGAAAAAAGTGGTTGATTGAGAAGGTGGAGAAAATAGAAAATGATTTTGTACAAAGAAAGTGAAAATAGTGAATAGAGTTGAGAGTTGGTGATAATGGTGATCTAAACTAAAAATTAAAAGAAGAAGAAAATCTAAAAGAACTTATTTACCTCTTCCAGTTAATGACTTACCTTGAATCCTTGGCAAAGACTTACCTCGTCTTGATGGCGAGCAAAGCATGAGAAATAGGATCTTCCCCATTTCTAGACTTAAACTATTAACTTAAATGAAAGCAGAAAATAAATGGAAGTGGCTATCTATCACCATAAGCCATCAAGGGCATTTGCAATGGCAAGGCATGTTCGATGCTATAATTTCATTTGGATTATCATTAAAAACCAGTAGAAGAAGAGTAAGAGAAGAAGAAGAGAAAAAAGAACATGAAAATGTAACTATGATTTGATTCAAATAACAATGAAAGAAAAGAAGAACTTACACTGATATCACCCTCAATACAAGCTTCACTCTCATTCCTCCACGAAACTCTCCCCTCCTCTCAGTTACATAAATAAAAATAAAAATTACATTAAAAAAGTAAAAACCTAAGCTACAAAATAAAGAATAGCCTAAACTAAACTCTCTGTTGAATTGTTCTCTTGGCAATCGCAAACACAAAGGGTTTGTTTCGAGGTTAGAGCACACTTGCTCTACATCCCCGCCTTCGACACACGAAGGATTTCCACTATGCAAGATCCCAATGGATCTCTCCTCGGTGCCGCAACACCTACAAGCCCTCGGACTCCCTAGTCCCGTACACACGCAAGCTCACTAGCTCGCCGAGGCCGCACCTCGAACCAAAGAGTTCACAACCGAACTCCAAACCACCACGAGCACACTTGCCCGTCTCCTCAAAGTACAAGAATGAAATCTGGTGATCCAACACTTTGATCACCAATGAAAGCTCTCACTACAACACTCCTATAAGATGAATAGACAATGGTTGCTCAAGTGTTTGTGTGAGAAAAGCAAGGATTGAAACTTTGGTGAAAAACTCAAGAAATCTCTTTTACACTCTTGATAAATTCTTCCCTTTAGATTGAAAGTATTTGCTCTCAAATATGTGGAGAAAACTCTTTTAATGGAGTGAGAAAAACTGGCTCAAAGCTCTCCTAAAATCTTGTTACAAAACAATGACCAAACCCCCAAATTTATAGGCCAGAAAAATATAGCCGTTGGGGTCTGGCAGGCCTGCCGGTCGACCCGAGCGGTCGACCGCCAACGGTCAGAAATCCGACCGTTGGAGCCACGGTCGACCGCCCGGGTCGACCGAGCTACTGGAGCAGAGAGTCGAACTCTCTGTCGGTCGACCCATACGGTCAGCCGAAATTTCCAGAGAGCAGAGCTCTCTGGAGCGGTCGACCCGTACGGTCGGCCGTCCTCCAGTGCACAAAGGCGTGCACGTCTGTGCACGAGCCGGTCGACCGACTTCAGGGTTAGTTCACTATAAAGGAAGCAAGTCAACTTATCCGAAGCCTGAAACAGTTTTCTGGGATTAAAAAGTTAGTCTTTTTGGCTCAAATAAAATCCCATAAAATACTAAAAATCTACAAAAATAGTTTTACCAATATACTTTGATATACAAACATGCTTGAAAAAAATCAAGGCATGTTATAAAATATTGGACTATTTTTGTAACTTGAAAATATTGGTTCAAATGAAAAACTGTATTTTACTAAAACTTGTTTTTCCAAAACTTCTCCAAATACAAAAACAAGATATTGTAATTCATTTTAAAGCATAATGTGTATGGATATGATCCACTACACAATCAAGATGAAATATCTATGTTTTTGACATTAAGCTCTAAATATGATTTTGGTTTAAACATATGTAAATGAAATACCGAAAACTAAAGTAGTATTTTTCCAAAATGAAAGTCTTTTCTAAATCTTAAAATTCTTTTATGAAAAGACAATGAAATCAAGAGTGTGTGTGTGATTATACTTGAGCAATCCACCAACTATTCTATCATTTACATTTTTAACTAAAACAAAAACAAAATCTTATACCTAGACACAAGTCTTCATCTTCTTGAAGTCTTCACTTGAAGACTTCTCATCTTCTTGACTTGGTCCAAGCTTGATCCAAAAGCTCCTTGGATCACACCGTGCTAGCTCTAAATCTTGACATTTTATCCTTTGTTGAGCTATGCACCTACTAAGATCTTGATAATGAATCTGTCACTAATTAAACACAAGATCATTAGTATTATAACTTCATGAGTTAATCATCATTAAAACTAGAGTGATGGGCCTTTGGCCAACAATCTCCCCCTTTTTGATGATGACAAAACTCATGAAGTTATATATGCATGAATTAAAGTAAAGCTTCAAAGAAGCTCCCATTAACTCATGCATACCAATAAACAATAGATATGGCAATGATGCACATGAATATGTATGCAAGTATGGAGATAAAACATGCAACAAGCATAAATCAAAATCTTTTTCTCCTATTTGCAATACAAAACATATATGCATAACTAATAAGGAAGACAAATACTTCTCCCCCTTAAGTAATGAAAACATGCATATATACTCAAATACTTCTCCCCCTTTTTGTCACTCATCAACAAAGGGTTCAAAGTAAAATCAAATCAAACAAATTTTACTCCCTCTTTTTGTCAAAAACAAAGAGATCAAGAAGGGGTAATACAAATCAATCAATAAAAATTTATATGCGATATACATTCATGAAGAGGAAGACGCTAAGTTAGCTTCCCTACACATATGCATTACATGAAGAAGGGATGACAAGCCCTAACTCACATAACACATATTATGTAATGCATAAGAGGAGATGTGAAGCTCCCCTAAACACGTATATCATATAGAGAAGAGTTGTCAAGCTCCTCAATTTATAATATACTCAACATGAATCCATATGTAAGAGAGATGTTAAGCTCTCCTTGCATATAGGCAATACAAATCAGAAATTTTGAATTTTCTTAATAAAACACATTTTGAGATATCAAGTAAACATATATTTTTTTTTTGAATTTTGATATCAATCTTGAAAACATATTGCATAAGCTTTAAGAGCAATTGAAAGTTAAATTAAGCTTAGCATATACATTGTGCGTTAAGAGTGTGAATCAATTTGTAAATCAAGCACAAATAGATCATATATGTATGAAAAGATAATACCAATATAAATTAATATAGTTTAAATTTGAAAGCATTCATACATACAATCAAATATGAGTATATAAAAATTATATTGATACCATTGAAATATCCAATGATACCAATTGAAGAGTAAGCTTATCATATACTCTACCATATGGAGAATTTGTACTAGTTAATATGAAAATGTTTTAAAAACTAGTACGGAATCCTTCAAGTAAGGAATAAAGCAAAAAAAATGTCAATTAATCTCAATATTCCTTTAAATCATCACACATTTTTTTTATTAAAAAAATTTATATTTCAAGATATATGTATGTTTTGACAACACAATAAGTATACATACATATCTCTTAAACACAATTGAGTCCATATAAATAGATTTGCATTAAAGGCAAATGACTCAAGAGGTATACATGTATATCTTAAAGTTTGGCAAAATGCACATATACATGAAATGAAAACACATGATCATAAATCAAATCCAAAAAGTGGGAATACAAGTTTAAAAATGTATGTATCATCAAAACCAAGCAATACAAGCACATTTCATGGGTTCAAATAAGCATTCAAGCACAAATATAAATAGATTTATTTGTGGCCCACGATATGTACAAGTATAAATCCAAGTGTTGACAAAAACTAACATATAAACTAATATTCAAATCATGAAGCATCAAATAAATTTTGAGAAAAATAGAATCATGTGTCAATCTCAAAACTATTTGAAGAATAAATAACTAGTATAAATTGTTTTTGAAAAACTAGTTAAAGATCCTTCAAATATATCAAATCTTATGTTTTTCATAAACATAACTAGATACACAAAAATTTAAGCACTCATGGTCTATAAGGCTCAAAATGATTTTAACAAAAGTGTGAGTGTTAAACGATTATGTAAATAGCATTTTTATGAAATAGTCAATGAAGCTCAAAAAGATCATAAGTCACATTTTTAGACAAGACATGAAATTTTATTCTCATTAAAAACAAATCATGAAAAATTTTATTTTTCATCTTAAAGTAAACTTCAAGGTATATGTATGATTTATCCAATCCTAACAATACACATACATATTCTAAGTATAAAAGAGTCTATTAAATGTATTTGCATGAAAGCAAGAGACTCACGGGTATACATGTATATTTATTAGATTTGAATTAAAAATACATATACATGAAGTAAAGCATAAAAATAGGCAAAACATGTATAAAAGAGAATCATCAAAACTAGTCTATACATATGCATATAGTGGATACAAATGAGCATGAAGTTCAAATATATATGAGTCAATTGTAATTCACTATTCATATATGTATAAATGCAAGTTTGACACATTCTACATCTAAGCATGTAAATACCACATGAAGCACGCAAAAATATGAACATGCTATGAATATGATAAATGCACTAGCATGTACATAAAAAGTAGGAGTTTAGAGATCGTTACCAATACCAAAGCTCCTAACATGGTGGTTGTCCCACCAAAGCTCCTTGATAGTGATGCATCCCAAAAGTATGTCCATCATGTCCAAGTGCATCCACTACCAAGGCAACAATCCTCTCACGTCTTGTGAGAGCCCTCACCTATATCAAAAGCAAAAGGTGGGGGTTTTGGTACCCATACTTTCTTGGGTCCTTTGGGGTTAGTCTTGTAAGGAACATTATTGTTTGCAAAATTTTTGGGTTCCTTGACATTTTATTCTTAGCAAAATTAAAGTGATATAACCTATCATAACAAAATTTTGCTAAATGGCCTTTGCGGCCACAATGTGTACATACGTACACCTTAGTATGCTTATGTGTATGTGCATGATCGTGGTGTGCAACATAAGCATATGCATGATGATGTGCATGAGAATGTGGAGCTTGTTTCTTTGAAAACATAGACTCCAATCTAGTGTGGTTGAATGCACACGAGTTCAAAGTTGAACTCAAATCATTAATTTTATTTTTCAACCATTAATCTCACTAGTGGTGGCATGTAAAGCATGGTGAGATATCGAATCATTTTTCTTTTTCTTTTTAGAAACAAATTCTTTTTCTTTTTCAACAAATTTTCTTTTCAAAGTAATATTTTCTTGAAAAACAACTTCTTTTGTTTTTCCACCAAATCAATATTATTTTTCAAAGACATATTCCCTTCACATAAATCATTCAATTTTGACATGAGGGAAATATTTTCATTTTTCAAAACCTCATTCTCTTTTTCTAAGCATGCAATATTATTCCTAATGAATCATGTTCTTTATGCATGCAAGTAATATTCTTTTTCAAATTTTTATTTTCCTTTTTAATCATGTCATATTTTTCTAGCAATAGATGACAAAAAGTAGATAGCTCATCATATGACATGTCTTCATCATCGGATTCGGTGTTTACCTCAAGGGGGTTATCCCCTTGGACCATGTAGCATATGTTGGAGGTGTAGCTTTCAACGTCCGAATCGCTCCCGGCATAATATAGATCCTTTTCGCCAAGGGAGATGATGATGTTCTAAGCTACAAAAGCCGATTCAACATTAGAAACCCTAAATAATTAATCATCATTTAGGGTACATTTCAAAGCATGAATGGCTTTAACATTAGCCTCAAAGTACTTGCTATTATTAACATATGAATCATTAGTAGTAGCAAGATAAACATGAATGCCTAATGCCTTGAGGTACAATGACATCTTAACCTTCCAAATTTGGATGTTAAGAATGTCAAAGGTGGGTGGCGAAATGAAATCCATAGTGTGTGTACAAAAATAGTGATTAGCCTAAAATGAGGATCTTTAACTCTAGGTTGTAAGACCCAAATCAGAGTACCAAGCTCTGATACCAATTGTAAGTTCACCTAGAGGGGGGGGGTGAATAGGTGATGGCTAATCTAATGGTTACTTAATGCCTAATAATGCGGAAGCTAAAAACAATTATGACCTAATTAAACTTCTTACACTAAACACCACGTATAACCAAAGAGTGTTGCCGAATTCCCCGTGAAGGGCTCTGGACAAACTCCTCTAGATTCCCCTTGAATGGGTTGAGGTGCCGCGTTGGCTCTCTTGGTTAAATACAAGTGTTAGCAAACAACCCAAGCAAGTATATATATCAATTATGCACACAAGATATATCAAGCATGTAAATGTAAAGACAATATAAGCTATGCAAGATATAAGTAAGGGGGAGAGAGAGAGAAAAGGCAATCACAAACACAAAGGGTTTGTTTCGAGGTTCGAGCACACTTGCTCTACATCCCCGCCTTCGACACACGAAGGATTTCCACTATGCAAGATCCCAATGGATCTCTCCTCGGTGCCGCAACACCTACAAGCCCTCGGACTCCCTAGTCCCGTACACACGCAAGCTCACTAGCTCGCCGAGGCCGCACCTCGAACCAAAGAGTTCACAACCGAACTCCAAACCACCACGAGCACACTTGCCCGTCTCCTCAAAGTACAAGAATGAAATCTTGGTGATCCAACACTTTGATCACCAATGAAAGCTCTCACAACAACACTCCTATAAGATGAATAGACAATGGTTGCTCAAGTGTTTGTGTGAGAAAAGCAAGGATTGAAACTTTGGTGAAAAACTCAAGAAATCTCTTTTACACTCTTGATAAATTCTTCCCTTTAGATTGGAAGTATTTGCTCTCAAATATGTGGAGAAAACTCTTTTAATAGAGTGGAAAAAACTGGCTCAAAGCTCTCCTAAAATCTTGTTACAAAACAATGACCAAACCCCCAAATTTATAGGCCAGAAAATATAGCCGTTGGGTCTGGCAGGCCTGCCGGTCGACCCGAGCGGTCGACCGCCAACGGTCAGAAATCCGACCGTTGGAGCCACGGTTGACCGCCCGGGTCGACCGAGCTACTGGAGCAGAGAGTCGAACTCTCTGTCGGTCGACCCGTACGGTCGGCCGAAATTTCCAGAGACCAGAGCTCTCTGGAGCGGTCGACCCGTACGGTCGGCCGTCCTCCAGTGCACAAAGGCGTGCACGTCTGTGCACGTCGGTCGACCGAGCCGGTCGACCGACTTCAGGGTTAGTCGACTATAAAGGAAGCAAGTCGACTTATCTGAAGCCTGAAACAGTTTTCTGGGATTAAAAGTTAGTCTTTTTGGCTCAAATAAAATCCCATAAAATACTAAAAATCTACAAAAATAGTTTTACTAATATACTTTGATATACAAACATGCTTGCACAAAATCAAGGCATGTTATAAAAGATTGGACTATTTTTGTAACTTGAAAATATTGGTTCAAATGAAAAACTGTATTTTACCAAAACTTGTTTTTCCAAAACTTCTCCAAATACAAAAACAAGATATTGTAATTCATTTTAAAGCATAATGTGTATGGATATGATCCACTACACAATCAATATGAAATATCTATGTTTTTGACATTAAGCTCTAAATATGGTTTTGGTTTAAACATATGTAAATGAAATACCGAAAACCAAAGTAGTATTTTTCCAAAATGAAAGTCTTTTCTAAATCTGAAAATTCTTTTATGAAAAGACAATTAAATCAAGAGTGTGTGTGTGATTATACTTGAGCAATCCACCAACTATTCTATCCTTTACATTTTTAACTAAAACAAAAATAAAATCTTATACCTAGACACAAGTCTTCATCTTCTTGAAGTCTTCACTTGAAGACTTCTCTTCTTCTTGACTTAGTCCAAGCTTGATCCAAAAGCTCCTTGGATCACACCGTACTAGCTCCAAATCTTGACATTTTATCCTTTGTTGAGCTATGCACCTACTAAGATCTTGATAATGAATCTGTCACTAATTAAACATAAGATCATTAGTATTATAACTTCATGAGTTAATCATCATTAAAACTAGAGTGATGGGCCTTTGGGCCAACATAAAGTGTCCACCACATGCAAGCGCATGACAAAACGATAGAACACTCTTAATTTCCTCATCGGAAATGCATCTCCTAATGATTTGGTCAAAACTGTAATTGAAAAGATACGATTTCTTCTAAAAAAAATATAAGACTTGAGATAAGAACCTGTATACATCATGTTTCAACTAATGAGATGTAGTTTGATTTGTGACTACATAGTTCACTATCTCAAAAAACCAGGTTTCGTAAAGTAGACTAAGAGTTGTTCATCAGGAAAGTCATCATTAATGGATAATTCATTGCATGGAGAGTTTGGGATACACGAGAGATGGTCAACAACAATATTTTCTACAGCTTTCTTTTCTTAAATCTCGAGATTGAATTCTTGAAGGAGGATTCAACGAATTAGTCGGGTCTTCGCATACTTCTTCATCATGAGGTATCTCAGCGCAGAAAGATCGATGAAAATTGTGATTTTTGGACCTAAGTAGATTGGGACAAAATTTCTCTAATAAATCTTGTGCATAATCGGTCAACCGCTCAGTTCACCAATAGAGCAATTTTGCTCTATCAACGGTCGACTGATCAGTCGGCCGACTCAGTGCCAAAGTCACATCTTTGAAAAACTTTTGAAGTCCAATACTTTTCTGACAAAATATGTTTTGATCATAAACACAAAATAAAGTTCTTAGAACATGATAGATCCAGTGTGTAATCATCACAAAACTAAGTAGAACTATATTTTATTAAAAATACTTTTCTAAAAAGAAAATCGGTTTTTTCGAAACTCCTTTTTGGAAACTAAATAGAAAAATATTTTGAAGCCTTTTCAAAAACATTTGGAGATAAGAATGAAATTTGTGCGTGTGTGTGAATCTCAATATCTATCAACCTTACTCCCTTGGTTTTAACAAAGTTATAAATCCTATACTTAAAATACAAAATACATAAATCTTGTATAACCTTTACTCTTTGCAAACTGATCCTTGAGCTTGGCGAATTCCATGTGTATGCATTCTTGGTGCTTAGGGTCTTGGATCATCATCTTCAGGGCTTCAAAATAGTGTGAGTCTTATCTAGGAAGCCAAATGCAACAATGAAAAATTCTGAAACTTATTTAAAGAAAATTGTTAGAAATCATAACTTCATATGTTTTGTCATTATCAAAACTAGGGCAAATGACCTTTGGGCAACAAACCTATGACAGTGATTTTTTTGATTTTTTCCACAAAAACGAGACATTCGATGCTAAGTTAAATATCACACATCTAGCATCAATTTTATTGTTAAGCTAAATATTATGCCTAAGACAATGATCTTCCCTCAAGCTTTCTTATCGAAGCCAAGATGCCAAATGCTAAGTTAATATCACATCTCTAGCATTCACCTCGCCGTTAAGTTAATATTAAACCTATAACAGCGATCTTTTCAGTTTTGTCAATGAAAACGAGATCTCCTACATACTAAGTTAATATCACACCTCTAACATTCACCTCCTTGTCAAGTTAATATCACACCTCTGGCAACTCAGTTTGCTTCCACTTGCAAATCCTAACTCGTCATATTAACATTACATCTCTGGCGGTAAAAGTTTCCATAAATCTCCAGTGGATTTACCTCCACTTATTATTCACATTAATAGAATAGCAAGTCTACAAAATTTGTTCAAATCACGAATTCAACTCCTGTCAAGTTAACACCACACCTCTGACAGTAACATGTTTAAATTCCTTAAACAGAGTTTTCAAACTTTGAGTTGCTATGTTAATCATCACCTCTAGCAAATGAATGGCAATCACTTTCATTTGTCTGATTTTCAAAACACAAAAGGAAGTCATGACAAAAAGAAGGCAAAACTATCACTTTTATTTTATATCAAAGTTAAAAGTGATACAAATACTCTCTTACTCAATAATATAGAGAGTACAAAGTAAATACAAAATGTTATTCTCGCGCAATGAGAGATTGTATTTGTTCCTTGAGACGTTAGTTATCCCTTAAGCATGCCTTGTCGACTGTAGCCAGGAACAGTAGGTCCGCTTCTTCTCCTCTTAAGAACAATGATGTTCCTCGAGGTCGAAATATAGTGGAACATTCTGATTCCACCCGACCAACTCGTGTGAAAGTCTTCCTCCCTTACAAAGTCATAATCCTTCGCTTAATGGAAGATTTTGCCATTAGAAAGTCATCCAATGAGCATGAGTTCTTCATCGCTGTCACTTTTTTGAATAAGACTGGTGAAGGGAGGATTCGAGACCATACTAGTGCATCATGTCTAACATTACACGGTTGCAAACCAACAATGTCCTAGGGAGGTCCGGAACTGACCAAGCCAGTTTTTGTCTTCATCGTACAGGTCCCCCTCGCCCTCTTTGATACCTTCTTTGAAGAGAAGCTCTGACTTCCAGAGTAGTTCCGATCGAACGAACTTGTCATTTCATGATAACTTCAATGAATGCAGCGATTGTCTTAGGTTGAAGAGAACAGTGGAGCCAACACCCTCAATATTGCCAAGGCCTGGAAAAAGAAGAACCCGGGGTCAATTTTACAAAAAAAAAAAAACATGTCAAGATGTTGAGTGCGGGGCTCAACATAAGCCCGCATCCTATGGCTAAAACGCGAGGTTCACATGGAGTCCGCGTCTAGACTCTATACTTAGAAATATTTAAGTCTACAGATTTAAACGCGAGTCTCATAAATGAGACCCGCGTTCAAAAGTCTCAAGGTGCAGAGCCCACCGGACTCGTGTTCAATTCGCAGATGCAAGGGTTACGTTGACAAAACAAAGAAATGTTAGGACCGCTAGACCCGCGTTCTGCTCGGCAACGCGAGAATCGCGTTCACAAATCAAACACAGACCAATAAAATCCACGTCGACTGATCAACTTCAACAAAGTTTTTTAAAGTTCAAAAAGAAGTTAAGAAATCGTATCTCTTTGTGTTCATAATAATGGCGAAAGCCACTTAAAGACACTTACCAGAAATTGAGGCTTCCTAGAGGGGGTGTTGTAGATCACCTAGAGGGGGTGAATAGGTGACAAGCTAATCAAATGCAAAACTAATGCGGAATTAAAAATTATTTATGCAAACTAAAAACAATAAACTAACATACAGCGTATAATTAAAGAGTGTAGCCGAATTTCCGATAAAGGGCTCTGGACTATCTCCTCAAAGTTCCTCTAGATTAAGAGTTGAGGTCCCATAATGACTCTCTTGGTTGAATAGAAGTGTGAGAAAACAATCCCAAATATAGATCAATTAAGCACAAGGAATATCAAGCAAGTAATAGATATAAACAATAAACGCATGCAAGATATAAACACAAGTGAGAGAGAGAAAGATAAGCAATCACAAATACGAGAGATTTGTTTCGAGGTTCGAGCACGCTTGCTCTACGTCGCCGCCTTCAACACTATGAAAGATTTTCACTATACTTGATCCCGCAAGATCACTCGGTGCTACAACACCTACAACGAGCTCCCTCAAGAACTCTTGGACCCACAAAATCTCTCACTTGTTCCCGCAAGAAAAACACACGCAAGCACACTAGCTTGCTAAGGCCGCACCTCTTACAACTCCTCCAACCACAAGTTGGAACGCTTGGTGATCACTTCACTTAATCACCACAAACTCTCTTCACCGAGGCCATAACCTCTACAACTCCTCACAATACAAGATTGAAAAATTTGTGATCACTTCTCTTGATCACAAAAATAACTCTCATAACAAGGATCCTAAGAGGATTGATATAGCAATGAAAAACTCAAGTGTGAGAAAAATAAGATAGAGTTGTGGTGGAAAACTCAAGAAATCTCTTTAAAAACACTCTTAAAAACTCTCCTTTGATATGAAAGTTTTACCTCAAGAACATGTGGAGAAAAACACTAAAAGAGATGAAAAAACTGGCTCTAAACTTCTCCAAAATCTTGTATAAAACTAGCCAAAACAGCCCCCTTTTATAAAACTACAAAAACTAGCCGCTGGGGCAAATCCCCAGGCCAGATGATCTACCGGTCGACCGGTCAACGGTCATATTTATGAACGTTGCGGTTACCGGTCGACCGCACCCAGGTCTTGACCAGTCGGTCGACCGGTCGGTCGACCGAGGCAAGAGCCAGAGTGCTCTCTGGCTGGTCGACCGCTCGGTCGATCGTGGCCAGATCTAGAGAGTGAACTCTCTGAATCGGTCGACCGCCCGGTCGATCGGCCCTCAAGCCAAGGCTATGTGCACGTTCTGTGCACATCGGTCAACCGCTTGGTCGATCGACTTCTGGTTCGGTCGATCAGTCGGTCGACCGCCAGAAGGCCAGGTCAGGGTTAATTAGAGATTAAAACTTGGTCTTTTGACATCCTATAAAATCCCATAAAATTCACAAAATCAGTTCATTAAAATATTTTGAAGTACAAATATGTGTGATCAAAAATCAATACATATTACAAACAAGTTAAACTATTTTTGTAATATAGAAATTCAGCCTTAAACAAAAACTCGTATTTAAAATCAATTTTCAATTTGAAAAATGATTTTTTCAAAACTTTTTCAAATACAAAAACAAGATATTTTAAACACTTTTGAAGCTTAGCGTGTATGGATATGATCCAATACACATATAAGATGAAATATCTATGTTTTTTGACAATAAGCTTTAAAATAAGTTTTGATAAATACAAAACTTAAACACATGATATAGAAACATCAAATAAGTTTTTTTTTTAAACATTTGAACCAACAATATATATAGATGAATCCAATATACATATAAAACATGTAAACTTGTTTTGATGAACTAAATTCATGAAACATAAAGATATCTTCTTTAAAGTTCAAAACTAAAATGGTATTTTCTAAAATCAAAACTATTCGTTTGAAAATGCATATAATTTTGCGTGTGTGTATATGAGCTTGAGCAATTCAAAACTAATCTATCCTTTATATTTTATCTAAAATATAAAATCTTAACACTCACAAAACATGACTCAAGTCTTGAAAATCTTCTCTACAAAATCTTCTTCTCCATCTTGACTTGGTCCAAACCTTAATCCAAAGAGCTAGACTCCTCTTGAGTACTTGATGCGATCTTTGAAGTGCGAGCTCTTGAATCAACATGTGCTAGCTTCAAAACTTGACTTCGAATCTTTTGGTGAAGCTAAACACCGACTAAGATCTTAATCAAATATCTAAAACTAAATAAGCACAAGATCATTAGTACTATAACTACATAAGTTAATTATCATCAAAATGAGGGTGATGGACCTTTGGGCCAACAGGTGCAACGGTGGCGCTCGAAGAAGCAGCTGTTTGCTTGGGTTTTGGAGCCATCACGATGGAGAAATCTTCAAAAGATTGAAAAAAGTTCAAAACTTTATGGGTTTTTGAGAAAGCTCAAGAGCTTTGGACGCGGGTTTGATTGAAGGTGATGAACAGTCAAAGTGAATAGACTACTGAAAGACTTGGGTCTTTTATAGGCCTTCCAGTGATCGATATACGTGACGCGTATTTTGAGCTCAATTCGATCCAGACACGCGTCCAACGCAGCGCTGGCGTCATGTCTGGAAGTATCTAACGCGATTTCATGTTTGGAAAGTCGCATCTCAACAACAATTGAGAACCATGTCTCAACAGCAATTGAGAGCCGCGTCTCTATGGCAGTTGAGAGTCGCGTCTTTATAACAATTGAGGGTCGCGTCTCATGTTCATTGAAGTTCGCGTCTCCACTTGATCAGCATGACAACCGCGTCTATGAGGGCTACATTCTCTCACATACAAAGAGTATGCCCCTGCTTTTGCAATCAGTTTAATAGTATACTGGCAAAAGTAGTCAACAACTCTACCGGTTTAATAGTACACCAATAAATAAACCAGAGCTCATGATAAGTGCTAGGCTGAGTTTCTAAGACACTTGTGACGATCTTCCCTGGAGGCTTCAAGCAGTTCAACAATACACTCATAAAGACCAGAATTCAGACAGGATCAAGCTCAGGGCATCTCAAAAGATTGTCAGTCCAATCATGGGTAGCCTAAAATCAACTGTAGTCCAAAGTATTTCGAAATTCATCCCAGTCAACCGCGAAGTGTCAAAAACTTTGGAGGGAGTTCTGCAAGCTGTTCAAAAATCATTAAGGACAAGTCATAAGCGAACCTCACTTCAACGCGAAGGTCACATTTTAAACTAAAATGCGGACCTCGCGTCCCAAGAAGCACGGAGACTTCAGACGCGGGCCTGAGTAAACTCGCGTTCAACGCGAGTCTGAGTAACTCTGCATCCCACATGTTTTGATGCATCTATACATTGCTATCAGTCGTCATTCCTTTTCTGTATTCAGGTGATATCATGTGTGAGCATTCATATGTAGTATTGCAGTGATATTGATAGACTTTTTATAGCTTGTTCAGGTTACTTAGGCTTAGCGTATATGCGTGGGGTATTTTCCTCGTGTATATACGGCGCCAACTCTCATCGCGACTCCGTTTTCACGTATTTTAGGAAGCGGGGCGTGACAGGGTTTTTCATGAGTCTGAGGAACTTCGCATCTTACACGGGTCTGAGTAACCCGGTGTCCTATTTCAAGTGCAAGTTTGAGCAGCCCGGTGCTCCACTTCAGATGCTGGTCTAAGAAATCCTGTATCTCACTTCAAACACAGGTTTGAGTAACTCTGCGTTCTAACTGAGATGCCTGCATCTATAATAAGCAACGTGAGGTTCGCATCCAGCACGGGACTCACATTTCTGTTGTAACTGACACCCATTAGCGGATCAATTAACTTCCCACATAATGGGGGAGTTAATCCCCATTATGGAGGATTTTAGGGGACAATAATACCCTTATGACTCCTTATAAATAGCCTGAGGAGCTATGAAGGAGAAGGGAGAGGAGGCTTTTCTAAGATTGAGAGCTGAGAATTCTCAAGCTAAAAACTTCTTACTTTTTTTGGAGAGAGAGATAGAAGGAGTAAAGAGTGGACTTTAAACACTTAGTGTGTTAAAAACATGGCTCCCTTCTGATTGATCTCTGAGAGCATCCTGAAGAGAAGCTGGGCAGTCAGCCAGTCAACAGAGAATAAGAACCACTCTCCATCGCCACATGAAGAACCCAGCCTTAAACAAAGGAGAACCGATTTTTCTCCTCTCTTTTGTAATAGAATTGTTCCATTGTAACTTTTCAGCCACTCAAAAGAAACTTTACATTGACCCACTTCTTCGACCAAACAAAGATTTGGACAATTTAGGCCTGTTTGTTTCGCCGCAAAACGTCGCAAGTCGTAAGTCGTAAAATGAGAATGAAAAAAGTGAACTGTAGCAGGAAAAATATATTGAGTTTTATGGTGTTGGTTGATAAAGTGAAAGTGTAAATGGAAAAGTATATTGTGTATTACTGTGTTTGGTTGGTAAAGTGAAAGAGTAAATGGAAAAGTATATTGTGCTTATAGTGTTTGGTTGGTAATGTAAAAGTGTGGCTGGAAAAAGTTGACCACAAAATTAACTGTAGTAACTGCAAGTAAATATTATAAATATTATTAAATTTAATCTGCTATTTCAAATTAAATTGTATTAATAAATTTGAGATAAAATATTAATAGTCTTAATATTTTATTTATAATAATAATATTAATTAAATATTAGTATAATTAGTAAAATATTACTAAAATATTAACTAAATAAATAATATAAAATTTTAAGAAAATCCGAAGAACATTAATAAAATTTTAAGAATACTAATGAAACATAAATATTAAAATCTTAAGAAAAATAAAATATAGTTATAATATCATTATATTATAAAATACTTAAAAATTATTATAATATTAAATTTTATTATAATATTATTGTAATATTATAATAATATAAAATTAACAAAGTAAAATATAATTATAATTTAATAGTAAATTATTATAATAATATTATTATAATGAATTATTATTACAATATTAAAATAATAAAATTTTAATATAATAATGAAGTATATTATAATATTTATAAAGAAATTATTTATATTAAAAATAAATAATTAAATATATAGTAATTTTATATTAAAGTATAATATTGTTATATTAATAAAAATTAACTCTAAATAAATAATAAAAAAATTGGTATAAGTTTAATACAATAATAAAATATTAATAACAGTATTAAATAAAATATTAAATTAAAATATTAAAAATATTAAATATTAAAATAATATTAAAAAATAAAAAAACTAAAAATTAAAATATAAAGTAATTAAATAATTAAATAAAAAATTGAACATTATTAAAATATTAAAAAATATTAAATATTTAATAATATTAAATTATATATTGATTATCAAGTAATTGCTTTGAACTGCAAGCGTATTACAAGTGAAATTTACATGACAACAAAATTAACTGTAATAACTGCAAGTTGAAAATATGGGTGTAAAAGTGATATTTACATGACCACAAATTTAACTGTAGCAACTGCAAGTGGGAAAATGAGAGTTGCATTTTGCAAGTTATTTTTTAGTGAAACAAACAACGGGAAATGGAAAAGAAGTTTTTCGACTTACGACTTGCGGTGAAACAAACAAGCCCTAAGTGAAAAATAGTTTATCTTGGAAATATTTGATTCAAACTTCACCTTTTTTAAATACATATAAATTTTTTATTTTTTTATTTTTTTTGAGAAGTTCGAAGTATTATCACTTTGTTGCCCTTTAAGCATTTCTTTTTTTTTTAAATATGTTAACTATTCTAAATTTTTTGTGTAAATATTAAAGCTTCTTGAGGCCCTGATACCTAACAAATTGCTTATTAGATGTGCTAATACATATTATATATATATTTTTTCAAACTTATCTAATTATATTTTGCATAAATACCAAGCTTGCTTAGGCCAAAACACCTAACTAATTAATAATTAGATTTGTTTATTTTTGATATGTATATAAATTTAATACTATATATTTAAAGCAGGATAAGCTATCATCATCAGGCCCGAAGTTGAAGATATAACTAATTGTTCTGTTGATGATAATGATGAATTGGATCAGCCGATTGAGCCTAAAGTTAGGATGAAATTTGATGGAATAGAAGAGTTGTATGAATTCTACAAAAAAATATGTAAAGACGTGTGGATTTCCAATTAGAAAAAAACCTGCAAAGAAGAATGTTGAGGGGATGGTTAGAAGTTTAACTGTGGCATGTTCTCTAGGTGGCAAACATGAAAATACATCTCAAAATGCATTAAAACCCCAAGTGAGCTACAGAACTAGGTGCGCTGCTAACTTAACAGCACAATTAAATCTATATGAAGGATGGCAAATTTCTGTGGTTGTGATCATAATCATAAGACGACCCCGCCAAAATTCATTTATTTCATTGCAATCGAAGAATAAGTGCACATGTGAGACATCAAATCAATCTTAATGACCAGGCAGGAATTTGGATGATCAAAATTTTTGGCTCACTAGTACACGAGTATGGCGGATATGAGAATATATCTTGCGATGAAAAGGATTGCAGAAATTTAGTTGAAGAATCAAGGCGTTTACAACTTGATGAAGGAGATGCTTCAGCGATTATGAGATATTTTTCGAGGATGGTTGTAGAAAACTCAGATTTTTTTTTTTGACATTCAGTTGGATGATGAGGATCATTTGAAAAATATTTTGGGCAGATGGTAGGAGCAGAGAGGCATACAAGGAGTTTGATAAGGTTGTCACTTTCGATACCACCTACTTAACAAACATGATTTGTTGTTGGCTCTATTTGTTGGCATTAATCATCATAGGCAATCAATTTTACTTGGATGTGGATTGATTTCAAAAGAAGACACAACGACTTTTGTTTTGGCTATTAAGTAAGTGGCTCCGCAAGGGATAATAACTAACAAAGATAGAGTTATGAAAAATGCAATTGAGATTGTATTCCCAAACACTAGGCACAGATGGTGTTTGTGACATATAATGAAAAAGCAATCAGAAAAGTTAGGAAGATATACTGAATATGAACACATCAGTTCTACCATGAAAAGAGCGGTGTATAATACACATAGTCCAGATGAGTTTGAAAATAAATGAAATGAAATGATTGACACATATACGTTGGAGGAATGTGAATGACTGAGTGAATTATATAAGGAGAGAAAGCGATGGGTACCATACTATGTCAAAAATAGCTTTTGGGTGTGAATGTCAACTACTCAACAAAGTGAAAGTATGAATGCATTTTTTGATGGATATGTCCACTCAAAAATAAATTTGAAGCAGTTTCTTGAGCAGCATGAAAATGCATTAAGGAATAAGGTGGAAAAGGAGACGGGCAATGCTGACTCATTTTCAAAACAAATACCTACTGCAACTAATTATATGATGGAAAGACAGATTCAGGAAGTCTACACTTTATCAAAATTTAAAGAATTTAAAGCTGAATTAATTGAGAAGATATACTTTGAAATAGTAGACTATCAGGAGGAGATAGGGGTGAATGAGTATAGCATTCGAGAGTCCTTTTAGTTAGAGAATGGTCGAATGATTCCAAAATTCTTTAATGTTTCCTTTCATGCTGAAAATTGTGAAGTTCAATGTACATGTCAGTCATTTGAGTTTAAAGGTATACTTTGCAGGCATGCCCTTATTATTTGTATCCATCATGAAGTTGGCTTTCTTCCAGATAAGTACATTCTAAGAAGGTGGAGAAAAGATGTGAGGAGAGCTCACTCAAAGATGAAAGTTAAATTTAATAGTTGAAAAAACATAACAGAGAAATTGCGCTATCACGAGTTGTGCCTTGGCTTTAGCGAGGTTGCAGATTTGGCTGCCCCACCAACTCATGAAGATGATGATGTTAAAAATTGGATAGACAACAAGTTCAAAAAATTACAACTAAGTGAATCATGTCAAAAGCAAAAAGAAATTCCAATGATTCATGAGTTTGTGGAAGAAGAAGGAAAGATGGAGAGGACGGCTTGGAAAACATATTGGATCCCCTATCTAAGAGTTGTAAAGGGTGGCCTAGAAAAAATAAAATTAAGCCTGCAAGTAGGCAAAACAAAAGAAATCTGGTCATGATGGTAATGTGCTAATGTAGATTACATCTCAAAACCAGGCACAACAATTCACACAAACTCAGGTGGGAGTTGAAACTTTCACACAAGAGAGTGCGGTTTCAAATCGTTACATGCTACAATCATGGAGAGTGTATCCGCCAGCACAACAATTCACACAATCTCAAGTGCATGTTGGAACTTCCACACAAGAAAGTGTAATTTCAAATCCTTACATGCTACAACCAAATATGATACAACCATGGGGAGCGTACCGCCTGACAACACAGTTTACACAATCTCAAGTGGCTGTTGGAACTTTCAACTACGAGGGTATTGTCTCAAATCCTTATATTCTATAGCCAAATATGGTACAACCTGTAAGTCACCTAGAGGGGAGGGTGAATAGGTGACAAGCTAATCAAATACAAAACTAATGCGGAATTAAAACTAATTATGCAAACTAAAGCTATTATACAAACACATAAAGTATAACACAAGAGTGTAGCCGAATTCCCAGTGAAGAGCTCTGGACTATCCCCTCAAGATTCCTCTAAATTAAGAGTTGAGGTGCCACAATGACTCTCTTGGATGAATACAAGTGTGAGCAAACAATCCCAAGTATATATCAATTAAGCACAAGATATATCAAGCATGTAAAGAGATAAACAATATGAGCATGCAAGATATATAAACACAAATGAGAGAAAGAGATGAGCAATCACAAACAAAAGAGAATTTTTTCGAGGTTCGAGCACACTTGCTCTACGTCCCTGCCTTCAACTCTATGAAGGATTTTCACTATAAACGATCCCGCAAGATCACTTGGTGCCGCAACACCTACAACAAGCTCCCTCAAGAACTCTTGGACCCGCAAGTCCCTCACTTATTCCCGCATGAATAACAAACGCAAGCACACTAGCTTGTCGAGGCCGCACCTCTACACCGAGTTCCCACAAGAACTCGTCACAACCGCGAACTCACTAGCTCGCCGAGGCCTCAACCTCTACAACATCTCAAATGCAAGAATGAACACTTGTGATCACTTCTCTTGATCACAAAAAACAACTCTCACAACAAGGATCCCTAGAAGATTGATATAGCAATGGAAAGCTTAAGTTTGTGTGAGAAAAACAAGATAGAGTTATGGTGGAAAATTTAAGATATCTCTTTTGAAAACACTCTTAAAACCCAACTTTTGATATGAAAGTTTTAGCCCAAAAACATGTAAAAAAAATCCAAAGAGAGATGAGAAAAATTGGCTCTAAAACTTCTCCAAAATCTTGTTTAAAAATAGCCAAAACAACCTCCTTTTATTGAGCTACAAAAACTAGTGGTTGGGGTAAATCCCCAGGCCAGATGACCTGTCGGTCGACCGGCTAACGATCATATTTATGACTGTTGGGGTTGCCGGTCGACCGTACCAAGGTCTTGACATGTCGGTCGACCAGTCGGTTGACCGAGGTAATAATCAGAGAGCAAAGCACTCTGGCCGGTCGACTAGGGCCAGATCCAGAGAGTAAACTCTCTAGATCGGTCGACCGTCCGGTTGACTGGCCCTCAAGCCAGGGCTTGTGCACGTTTCTGTGCACAGGTCAACTGACTTCTGGCTCAGTCGACAAGTCGATCGATCGCCAGAAGGCCAGGTCAGGGATAAAAAAGATTAAAACTTAGTCTTATAAACTCCTATAAAATCTCATAAAATCACATAAAAGCTACAAAAATAAGTTCATTGAAATACTTTAAAATACAAATATGTGTGATCAAAAATCAACACATAGTACAAATAAGTTGAACTATTTTTGTGATATAGAAATCCAGCTTTAAACAAAAACCGGTATTTTTCAAAATCAACTTTGAAATAAAAACTGATTTTTTCAAATTTGTCCAAATACAAACACATGATATTAAAACTTATTTGAAGCATAGTGTGTATGGATATGATCCAATATTCATATAAGATGAAATATCTATATTTTTAAACTCTAGAATAAGTTTTGATAAATACAAAACTTAAACAAATGATATAGAAACATCTAATAAGTTTTTTTTAAATATTTGAACCAACAATGTCTATAGATGAAATCCAATATATATATAAAAAATGTAAACTTGTTTTAATGAACTCTATTCATGAAACATAAAGATATCTACTTTGAAGCTCAAAATCAAAACGATATTTTCTAAAATCAAAACTATTCCTATGAAAATACTATATAAATTTTTTTGTGTGTGTATGTATATGAGCTTGAGCAGTCCACAACTAATCTATCCTTTACATTTTATTTAAAACAAGAAATCTTAATACTTACAAATACTACACTCAAGTCTTGAAAATCTTCTCTTGAAACTCTTCTTCTCCTTCTTGACTTGGTCCAAACCTTAATTCAACAAGCTAGACTCCTCTTGAGTACTTGATGCGATCTTGAAGCGCGAGCTCTTGAATCAACACATGTTGGCTTCAAAACTTGACTTCGAATCTTTCGTTGAAGCTAAACACCGATTAAGATCTTGATAGAAAATCTGAAACTTATTAAACACAAGATTATTAGTACATAACTACATGAGTTAATCATCATGAAAACTAGAGTGAAGGGCTTTTGGGCCAACAATCTCTCCCTTTTTGATGATGACAAAACTCATGGAGTTATATATGCATGGATTAAAGATAAACTTCATAGAAGTTCCCCCTTAACTCATGCATAGCAAAAACAATAAAATATTCAATAAAAGCTCATAAACTAAACAAACATATATGCATAAACAATAAATATTTAACATGTATATATAAACTCTAAACTCTTCTCCCTCTTTTGTCAACTCATCAACAAAGGGGTGAAGACAAATAAACAAGAAAGATGTATATGCCATATATATTCATGAAGAAGAGACATTAATTTAGCTCCCCCTGCATACATGCATTACATGAAGAAGGGATGACTAAACTCTAACCCATATAAAGCGTAATATACAATGTATAAGCAGAGATGTTAAGCTCCCCCTACACACATGTATCACATAAGGAAGAGAGGTCAAGCTCCTCACTATGTAAAATTCACTCAACATGAATCTATATATAGAGGAGATGTTAAGCTCTCCTTGCATATAGGCAATACATATCAAACAAATTTTGAAAATTTTGATAATACTTAAAACAAAATTTTGAAATTTCTTGAAGTCAACAAAATAAATTTTAATACCAATGAAATCAAATTGTAGTTGACAAAATAAATGTTAGTACCACTTGTAGATAAACAAATTTTTTTTAGGATATCAATTGTAGATTTTGATACCAATTGTAGGTAAGTTGTAAGTTTGTTACCAATTGTAAATTTTGATACCAATAGAAGGTGAGAAATGAAGTACATTTTGATACCCAAAAAAATACAAATTGAAATCAATGCACAAGTTTATAGAGATACCAATTAACATTTAGAATTAAGTCAAGCTTAGCATAAACTTTTTTGTGCTTTAAAAAATGTGTAAAAATACTATAAAACAAGCACAATAAAAATTATATATATGTATGTATGAAAATGAAAATACCACTTGAAGTATACATATATAGAAATACATATGAGTATACAAAAATAAAATTCCATGAAGATCATATGTATAACTCATAACTATCACCCTTTCATGCACATGATAAAAGATGGTCTTTAAGGCACACAAGGCATGGTCGCCCATCCAACCGCCCTTTGATGGTTGGTAGGGGTTTTCAAAAATAAGAGTTTGAAAATAATTTAACATGTTTAAAAACTCTATCAATTGAAAAATCAAGAAACTATTTAAAAATAATTTTTAACAAACTAGTTAATGTTCCTCCAAAATATGAAACCAAATCATATATCCATGAAGCATGCTAAGTACAAAAAAATTGTCACTCAAGATCTATAAGGCACAAAAAATTAGCTCATGAAAACATGTATCATGAGTAAACACAAGAAATGTAAGTGCACAATTTATATACACATATTGGTCACATGTTTACATTGATTTAGGAGGTACAATAGAAAAATATTGACTGAGAGAAATAATAAGAAAATATTGACTGAGAGAAAGAATAAAAAACACATGGTGCATGAATCCCATGAGTTCCATGTGTTCCTATAATCATGGAGAGATTTTAGGATCTGATTGATTTCATGAGGGGTGTCTTTCACATGGATCACGTGTTGTCATTGATATCTCTAACAAGAAGCATGTAAATTCATTAAAAAAATCAATAAAGCTCAAAACAAACATCAAAACTAAAATTATTATAAAAATTAAAAAAAGTTTCAAGGTATATATATGTTTTGTTGAAATTAAAAATATACATACATACATACATACATACATACATACCTATGTATGTATGTATGTATGTATGTATATATCCCAAACATAAATGAGTCCATAATAGAATTTTGCATGAAGGCAAGTGACTCAAGTATATACATGTATATCTATTAGTTTTAGACAAAATAACATATACATGAAGCAAAACATGTACAAAAGTAAGAAAACAAGTATAAATGCAAGAATCATCAAAAATAGGTTATACAAGTGCATGTAATGAATACAAGTAAGCAATAAAGCTCAAACATAATAATCAAGTATAGTTCATTACTTGCACAAGTATAAACACAAGTTTTAACGAAAACTACATCTAAATAAGTAATCACCACATGAAGCATAAAACAAACATGATCATTAGGCTAAATGCACGTGTTTTAGAACTAATATATACATAGTAGTTTAAACAATGTAAAAACACAAAATATGAATTCATATGAACATGGGTGTATCTCAAAGACTATCTATGAATATCAATTATCTAATAACATTGCATTTAACATAATGAGCATTTAAACCACAACATGCTAAAAAAAATCATCAAAGTAAAAGTGTGTAAACTAAAATGGGAGTTAGAGATAGTTACTAACCATATGAACCAATCTTTAGGTCTTCAAACCATGGTGGTCCTCCTACTAAACTTTCTTGATAGTGATGCATCAATTGGGTGTGTCCATCTAGCTCATGCATCCACCACCAAGGCACCATTCCTCTTACATTTTGTGAGAGCTTACACCTACATTAAACATAAGAGATGGGAATTTTAGTAGCCATAACTTTGTGGGTCCATGGGGGTTAGCATAATAAGGAACCCAAACATTTTTATTTGCAAAATTTATAAAATTTAATCTATCAAAGTAAAATCTTACAAGATGGCCTTTGCGGCCACAATGTGTGCATGCGTACACTCTAGCATACTAATGTGGGGTGTGAGCATGGTGTGCATGTGTATGCCATGAGGGTGTGCATGAATGTGTGGAACTTGTTTCTTACGAAACATAGATTCCAACATATTATGATTAAATGCACAATTGCTCAAAGTGAAGCCCAAACAATCAATGTTCTTCTTCAAAATACATATATCATTTTCAATTTTAGAAGAAGAGACATGTGCATGAGAAACAAAAAATTTTCTTTTTAGAAATGGAAATCGTTTCTTTTTCAATTAAAATAATTTTCTTTTTCAAAGACTTATTTTTATTTAAGACAATTTCCTTTTCTTTTTCAATTAAAACAACTTGTTTTTTCAAACGTCATTTTCTTTTGAAACAATTTCAAATTTATTTTTAAAAGAATCTTTTTCCTTTAAAATCACATTATTTTCATTTTTCAAACTTTTGTTTTCTATTTTTAACACTTCATATTTTTTAAGAAGTTAACAAAACATAGCAAGTTCATCATATGGCATGTTAACATCTTCATCAACATCGGATTCGGAATTTACCTCAAGGGGGTCATCCCCTTGGACCTTATAGCACATGTTGGAAGTAGCACTTCCATCATCCGAGTCACTCCCTATGTAGTATTGCTTTTGTTCATCAAGGAAATAAGAGTGTTCCATACTATAAAAGCCGAATCAAAGTTAGAAATCCTATATAAATATTCATCATTTAGGGTAGATTTTAAAGCATGAATGACTTTTGTGTTAACCTCAATATATTTGCCATTTAAACAATAAATATCTTTAATAGTGGCAAAATAAATACCTAGAGTTTTTAGGTACATGGACATCTTAACTTTCCAAGTTTGGAGGTTAAGAATGTCAAACATGGGAGGTATCATGAAATTCATGTGTATGTAAACAAATATTGTGATTAGCTAAAATGAGAATTTTTAACTGAAGGTTGTTACACCCAAATCAAGAGCACCAAACTCTGATACCAATTGTAAGTCACCTAGGGGGGGTGAATAGATGACAAGCTAATCAAATGAAAATCTAATGCGAAATTAAAATTAATTATGCAAATTAAAGCTATTATGCAAACACACAAAGTATAAAACAAGAGTGTAGCCGAATTTCCGGTGAAGGGCTCTGGACTGTCTCCTCAAGATTCCTTTAGATTAAGAATTGAAGTGCCACTATGGCTCTCTTGGTTGAATACAAGTGTGAGCAAACAATCCAAGCATATATCAATTAAGCACAAGATTTATCAAGCATATAAAAAGATAAACAATATGAGCATGCAAGATATATAAATACAAGTGAGAGAGAGATGAGCAATCGCAAACACGGGAGAATTGTTTCGAGCTTCGAGCACACTTGCTCTGCATCCCCGTCTTCAACACTATGAAGGATTTTCACTATAAACGATCCCGCAAGATCACTCGGTGCCACAACACCTACAACGAGCTCCCTCAAGAACTCTTAGACCCGCAAGTCCCTTACTTGTTCCCGCAAGAACAACACACGTAAGCATACTAGCTTGCTGAGGCCGCACCTTTACACCGAGTTCCCACGAGAACTCGCCACAACGCGAACTCACTAGCTCGCCGAGGCCTCAACCTTTACAAAACCTCAAATACAAGAATGAAAACTTGTGATACTTCTCTTAATCACAAAAATAACTCTCACAACAAGAATCCCTAGAGGATTGAAAACACTCTTAAAACTCTCCTTTTGATATGAAAATTTTAGCTCAAAACATGTGGAGAAAAACCCTAAGAGAGATGGAAAAAATTGGCTCTAAAACTTTTCCAAAATCTTGTTTAAAACTAGCCAAAACAGCCCCTTTCATAGAGCTACAAAAACTAGCCGTTGGGGCAAACTCCAAGCCAGATGACCTCTCGGTCGACCGGCCAACAGTTATATTTATGACCGTTGGGGTTGCCGGTCGACCGCCCGATCGACCGCAACCAGATCTTGACCTGTCGGTCGACTGGTCAGTCGACCAAGGCAAGAATCAAAGAGCAAAGCTCTTTGGACGGTCGATCGCTCGGTCGACCGGGGCTAGATTCAGAGAGTAAACTCTCTGGATCGGTCGACCGCCCGGTCGACCGACCCTCAAGCCAGGGCCTGTGCACGTTTCTGTGCACATCGGTCGATCGCTCAGTCGATCGACTTCTGGCTCGATCGACGCCAGAAGGCCTGGTCAAGGATAAAAATGGATTAAAACTTGGTCTTATAAACTCATATAAAATCCCATAAAATCACATAAAATCTATAAAAATAAGTTCATTAAAATATTTTGAAGTACAAATATGTGTGATAAAAAATCAACACATATTACAATAAGTTGAACTATTTTTGTGATATAGAAATCCATCTTTAAACAAAAACCAAATTTTTCAGAAATTAACTTTGAAATGAATAATCGATTTTGTCAAAACTTGTCCAAATATAAAAACATGATATTAAAACACATTTGAAGCATAGTGTGTATGAATATGATCCAATATATATATATATATATATATATATATATATATAATATATATATATATATATATATAAAATAAAATATCTATATTTTTGACAACAAGCTCTAAAATAAGTTTTGATAAATACAAAACTTAAACACATGATATAGAAATATCAAGTACGTTTTTCTAAACATTTGAACTAATAATGTCTATAGATAAAATCCATTATATATATAAAACATGTAAACTTATTTTAATGAACTCTATTCATGAAACATAAGATATCTACTTTAAAGCTCAAAATCAAAACGGTATTTTTAAAATCAAACTATTCTTATGAGAACACTATATAAATTTTGTGTGTGTATATATGAGCTTGAGCAATCCACAACTATTTATCCTTTACAGTTTATCTAAAACACAAAATCTTAACACTTACAAAAATTAAACTCAAGTCTTGAAAATCTTCTCTTGAAACTCTTCTTCTCCTTCTTGACTTGGTCAAACCGTGATTCAACGAGCTAGACTCCTCTTGAGTACTTGATGCGATCTTGAAGCGCGAGCTCTTGAATCAACACGTGCTGACTTCAAAACTTGACTTTTGAATCTTTCATTGAAGCTAAACACCGACTAAGATCTTGATAGAAAATTTGAAACTTATTAAACACAAGATCATTAGTACTATAACTACATGAGTTAATCATCATCAAAACTAGAGTGAAGGGCCTTTGAGCCAACACAATCATGGAGAGTGTATCAGCCGACACAATAATTCACATATGGTAAGTTGCATGTTTTTAACTTGTATTCATACTTCTAAATGATTTAGCTAGCATGTTATATCCATGTCATCCATGCATAAACCAACTAGCATGTCCATCTCAAATGATTTATGTTCATGTCATCCATTTGCACAATCCAGTTGCATGTTTTTGTTTACAGAAATTGATTTATATTAACCCACAATTGCATTGTTATTGTTGTATTTTGTTAGGGTTCAACAACAAAAAAAAACTGGACAGCTGCTGATTGGAAAGAAAGGTTGCAGACTTGGGCTTGGGCATTTGTGTTCTTAGGATTTTTCTTCTGTTGAGCTTTTGTGTTCATCCAAGGCTTGGCTTTTGTGTTCTTAGGATTTTGCTTCTGTTGAGTGTATCTGCTTTATTGTGTTGTAATTCATGGACTGGAAAGAAAGGTTGCCTTTCAGTTTCTGTTGCAGTTTCTGATTATGTTTATTGTGTTGTAATTCCTGGAAGTATGTTGAAAACTTTGAAAAGCTCATTCAGTATGCTTAGGACAAAATCAGTAAGAACCTATGTTCATTTATATTTGAGTTTCTTGTGCCATGTGGATTGTGCCATACTCTGGTTTGTTTAATCTCTCAACCTGAGCTTATAACAAAATTAGACAGATACTGCTGCTTCTAAAACCTTCCAGCATAGAATTGTGCCATACTGTGGTTTGCTTCTAAAATGCTTCTCTACGTCAACTCTATGACATTCTAAACCCTTCCAGCATAGGATTGTGCCATACTTAATCACAGATTGGAGCTCATGAATTCTAGCAAAACTTGATCACAGTCTATGACAGCACAGTTGTTTGTTGCAAGCTCTACATAAACTGCTGCTTCTAAAACCTTCCAGCACACTGAAACTAGCAGATTGGAGCTCTTGGACATGAAGTCTAGCAAACTAGCAGATTGAATTCTCAGATCATGTCAAGTTCAAATGTCTCAGAACATGTCCAGCGCACTAAATTCTCAGAACATGTCCAACACACTAAAAATATCTAAACAAAAATATCATAACAAAATCAACAAATTTTTAAGTACAAATCACATTACATAATAATTCAAGTTCAAGTACAAATAAGCAACCAATTACATAATTAAACCAAACTCTTTCAAGTACAAATAACTTCTTGTTTTCATATAATATTAAACTTGACAATCACAACTACAACAATCACCCACAAAATAAATTTCAAGTTTTTAAGTAGCTCGTCAATCTTTTTTGAAACATTGTCAATTGATCTTTCTATCCTTTCTATTCTCATAGAAAGTTTGTTTTCCATCTCTTCTAGAAACCACTAAAAGAAGTTACATTGAGGCTGGTCCTTTGAAATAAAGTTTGCACACCCATAAAATCTTCTACCTCTGTTATTTCCCTTGTGACAAGTAAACTCTTTAACCTCCGAATCACAATGGCACCTGAGATGATTGATGCTTACTAATGCATAGCCCATTTTGGACCTGAAGAAGAATCAACAAACACAAACAACAGTCATCTATGACTTTATACAAGTACTCTGCAAGAAAGGTGGGAAACATAAGTGTGAGAATTTTGGACATGTTCTGAGAATCTTGATGAAAGTCTGGATGAGACTCTTGACTGAAATATCAGGTCTGGACAAAGAATTTCTATATTGATCGAAGGTCTGGACTAAGAAGGTCTGGATTAACATTGATCATCAATTTGTGATCATATACTAAGAAGGTCTGGACAAAGAATTTATTGCATCAATTTCTGATCATATATTAAGAATTTCATAATGCATAACCAACTAAAACTTAACATTCCTTTCACAAAGATTAACAAAGTATCTACTGTTTACACACTTCACAAAGTATCCACAAGTAATTACAACAAAGATTAACAAATCCTCTCATTTTATTATCTGAATCTCTATAAGCATCCAACATAATCACAGAGATAAACACAACATTATATGCTTGCTAGCAAAGCAAAATTGAACAAGTTCAAAAATCACACAAGTTTTTCCTTGTAATAAGAAATTGAACAAGCATTTTGGATAAGTCATGTTCAAGTAGTGCCATTTACAGTTCAAACTTTTGATAACCCGACCAAGAACAAAAAAAATTGAGAGGAAAGAGAGCGAACTTTGAGAGACTCTCTGAGATCACGATGGGAGGCGCCAGGGTGGGGGCTGGTGACAAGGGTGGGGGCTGGTGACAAGGGCTTCTTTGCACAGAGAGAGTGGCTGGGGCCGACGGAGGAGGACGGTGAATTTGGGGACTAGCGGCTAGGAGGAGATTAGAATGAGAGGGAATACGAGATCTAGATTAGAGGAGATCGGGCGTGGAGGGGGACCGGAGCGGCAGTCGTAATCGTGATGTGGTCGCCGGCGAGGTGATAAGGTGGCGCGAATCTAGTGATGGGGTGGCTAGGGCACAGAGAAATGAACGAGACTGGGAATTGAAAGGGGAGTGTCTCGATTGCTTGCTGACATGGCATGCCACGTGGCTTGCCACGTCAGCACGGGAGCACAGCCGTGAGCAAGCCCGGGAGCCAAATAGCAATACTGTTCACCCTTCGGGTAAGAAAAGCTGAGCTGGCAAGGGGTTTTTCCCTTTTGTTGGTTTCAGCTTCACAAGAATGAAAAAGAAAGAAAAATTGGTACAATGAAGCTTCTTGTATTTCATTTTTTCTCAAATGGAACCTTGAATGAAATTATAGTTTTAAAGATCATATTATCAAACTAGGACATAAGAAACATCAGAACAATTAGAACAAGTAATCCAATAAAATTCGCTCACATCTTTAACAAATCATTTTCATTAATAAAAGCCGACCGAAAAGAGGTTTTCTCTGGTGACTTATATAGAAATTTTATCCGTCCGTCCGTCCGTTTTTTCCTCCTTCTTTCTCGCTCAGCTCTCCTTGGATATTTCTTCTTCTTCATCTCTTCTTCTCCTGACTGGACGGTTATTTTTTCACCGACGGCATGCTATTTAACCAAATCTTTAGTTTTTTTTTTTTTGGGAAAAAAACACCAACTGTTTGTTCAAATGCCCACACCAACACACCCACACGCACTTTCCTTCAGCCGCTTCAGCGCCTATAATACACAGCATCCCTCTGCAGCAGAACGGGTACCCAATCCCCCTCCTATTCGACGGGAACACCACGAACAGCACGCTGATCGCGAACCCCACCACGAGCGGCGCCGCTGTCGTCACCTCCTCGGCATTTCTGGGTAATAACACCCCCACCACGTCGTGATGCGACGCCGCGAACGTCACGAACGCGACCAGCGACAGCAGCGCGTGGAACAAGTCAGCCCACCTCAGCCTGTACCTCTCGGGCTCCGGTGTCCTCCTTCTGCGCCGCCCGTTGAACGTCCAGATCCCCCGGAACGTGGCAATGCCGTAGTAGAGCCGCCCTGATGAGGTCCGGAAGCTGTCGGTGAAGGCGAAGAAGACGCAGGAGGCGGCGCAGAGGGCGATGAAGGCGGCCATGAGGCAGCGGTTGAGGTCCTGGCACTTGCTCTTCCCGCCCTCGCCCTCGTTGGTGAGGAGAGGGGCGAAGATGGTGAAGGCGAGGATGGTGGCGGTGGGGAGGAGGACGTTGAGGCGGGCGGTGCCGCTCAGGATCATGTTCAGGACATAGATAAGGTGGGAATCGTCTGTGCATGGCTCACCGTCGTCGGTTTCGTTCTCGTCGCCGTAGTGGGGTTCGATTAGGACCTTGCATGCGTCGTCGGAGACGAATTCTGTTGCTGTTGTTGCCATTGGGTTTGGAGAGAATTGGGCATTTTGCATTGGTATTTAATTTGGGGGAGAGAGTTTAGAGATGCTTTGATGAGGCGAGAGGGCAAGACAAGTTTGGGTCTTTCGGCGATCTTGCTGCTTTTGTTTTGGAACATGGGCTTTGCTTCATGGAGGAGCTTTTCTTTTTCTTTTTCCCACCAGTCGAATTAGATAAATAGTGGTGGGTCTACAAAAAATATGGCTGATTTTTTATACTATTAGCTGCACGTAACCTGTTTGGTGAAATCCCTGTGAGGGGTGTTATATGGTATGGTGCTAAATTATCAGGCGCCTTCCATAGGGAATGAGGATGTGGATGTGGTGTCGAGTTGGTTGAGAATAAAATGATGGCGAGGTTGAAGGTGAGTCATTTTACCGCAGAAAGTAATTCGAGAGCTTTGATTGATCTTGGTATGGTGCTAAATTATCAGGCGCCTTCCAAAGGGAATGAGTTGTGGATGTGGCGTCGAGTTGGTTGAGAACAAAATGATGGAGAGGTTGGAGGTGAGTCATTTTACCGCAGAAAGTAATTCGAGAGCTTTGATTGATCTTTCAGATACACTAAGATGGGCTGACATCAGTTAGACCTTGTAGGTAAGGATTAGAAGTGAGGAAATGACAATCCGACCATCAACAGCTCAAGGATGCAGGACTGCTTACTTCTCTTTTAGAAGAATCAAGTCCCTAATCGAATTACCCGCATGCTGCATATTCTGAGTTCTGGGACAAATTGAGCCATGAGGGAACTGCAGTTGTACAGGTAAACTTCATGATACCTTACTCATTGTTTCAAGATTTGTGAATAACTAGTTTCCAAAATCATTAAATGGTATATGTGTGATAACTTCTTAATGTTGGAGAATATATTTACATGGATCTCTTGCCTGAAATCTCCAATGACAATTATGTGAACAATTATTTCTTTCCAGACTTCATTGTTGAATCTTTCTAGTTGCAAGTATATCTAGCCTGATTGAAGTTCAAGACACCTGAAATTATCCCCATAAAGATGCCATCTACTCACATTAAAACTGGCAAGACAACACGAAATGGGATGCAATATACCCATCTCTTCAATTCCCTGTTATTTTATGAGTGGGTTTGTTTTCTTTTTGTTCCTTTTGGGTGTATATAGCATTTCTCACGTACTTTCTCTCATTCCTTTTGTTCTCATCTCTTCAGCTTTGCGCATCATGCTATCTGGCATTTGTACTGTCTATTTATAAAGCTAGATTTCATAGCTATATATACTTTTTGAGTAGCATATTGCTATAAGATTCCTTCAGTTTTAAAACATCTATGTCAATAGCTGCTTCTACTAGAAATTTGGATTTCATACTCATATTCACATTGATGGACATAACCTTGCGGCTTTAACAATTAATGAGAAAGTGTCCTGATAATCCACTCTGTTAGGTTTGAAATTATTCCTTAGCCATCAAACAAACATTAAAATGAGCTAAAGAGCCATTTTGGATCCAGTTTGACTGCATACACCCAACGAAATCCAACTTGCTTCTTTCCACTCGGAAGAGACATCAAAACTTAAAATTTATTTTCCTATAATGATGCCATCTCTTCTTTCATAGCTATTGTCCAACCTGAATGAGATATCGCCCTCACATAGATTTGGGAATCGGGTGAGAATCTTCTGAAGAAATAAAAATCATGAAACGAAATAGGATAATAGATGAGAAGTACTACTCCGGGTACTTTTGCGAAGGACAATCAAAATATTAAGATCAAAGTAGGAGTAGTCTCACTAAGATTTAAAAGGGTAAGCTCACTAAGGCAGTAACTTTCATGGTTCCCTAAACCTCCTAAACTTTTAAATTTGAAATACAACCATATAGAATTTCTAATTTTCTAAAAATCTATTATCTGTTAGTCTGCCTTTTGAGGATTATCACATGCTATCATGTGATTAAATTTTTTTTATTTATCCTTCTTATCATGTGACTAATGGATGATAGTTTTTGCAGTTTTTCTGGGAAATTTGAAAAAAAAATAAAAAATTATAGTATTATTTTTGTATTTTAAAAGATTAGGGTGTATGTGACGAGACTATGAAAGTTTATGTCAGTTTTAAGAATATTAGCCCTTCTTTTCTACAGAAATATCAATACAATTCACTGATCTCAAACATTATGGATGCACTCTTTCATATAAATGCAGGTCATGGGTTTAGCATCAGGATAGAATATTCTGCAAGTGATCTCTTCTGAATCCTTGGTTAAGATCAAAGGTTAACACATGAAAGCATCACTGGTTCCAATGAGTTTTCGGCCAATCTGTTTGCAAAACTAGTCCAACCCAAAACTTAAAATCAACATGGATACACAGAGGATAGCAGACTCATCTACTATTCTAGAGGATACCACAAGAATTAAACTTTTCTTGCATCAATATTTCCACATCAATACCTGAAAAGTTTATATCTTACTGGACTAACAGAATATCAGTGCAGAAATCCAAACTGTTACATGACTTGATGTATAAGAAAGCAGAAATGTGATGTATATTCTTAGGCTGAAGTTGGTTTTGCAACAGGGACAGATTTTGTTCCCTGCGAACACTCAGGCCCGGAGCTGCGGCCATGTCCAGATCCTCAATTTGCCCTTCAGGTAACTCTCAGTCGAACCAATGAAAGATATTTGCAATCACAAGCTCCAAATCGAGACTGAAAACTGCATTCCTGGCAAAATCTGCGGCCTGCACCAAATGGAATTAACTGGAAATCATGCCCTTGAAAATCCACATTACTCCCTAGAAATCTCTCTGGTCGGAATTCCTCAGGTGCTTCCCAGAATTCAGGATCCCTGCTAATTGTCCAAGCGTTGATGATGACTCATGTGTGCAGAGGAATTTCTTAGCCTTGAATTTGGCAAGCTTGCATTGACTCTCAGGTACCAGCATGGAGGTGGAGGATGCAAGCGCAAGATTTCCTTTATCACAGCTTTAAGATATCTCATTCTAGTAAGATCATCCTGTTTGATCATGGAGTCCCTGTTGGCTATTCCTCTGACCTCTTCTTGCAGTTTTTTTCATCACCTCAGGATTGCGAACTGGCTCAGTCATCCCCCATTCAAGAGCTGTGAATGTTGCTTCTGTCCTTCCAGCGAGCATCTCCTATCAAAGAGAATAAAGGAGTATATTTAGAACGAGTTGCCAATCTACAATTGTTGTGTGATAAAAAAAATTGGACTAATAAAATTATTTTTTTTCCAAATTATTACCATCATGAGTATCTCGATGAGGTCTCTGTTGATGTCAAGACCATACTGGGATCATTCGTCAGATGAGAACACCTAATATGGAGTTTTTTGCCAAGCATCAAATAACCCCAAAACAAACAGTGGAAAGTCGTGTGTTATTTAGTTTTATGGTCTATAATGTTCGAACCCCCAAAAGTTGGTGTTTAAGGGCTTTATTTTATTTAGATCAAGAATCAAAGTTGGATTTTCAATTTGCACTTTTCAAATTATAGATATATGAAACTCTTCACTTTTAAACCGTCTATTTTTAGGTACTTGATGCAAATGATATTTCAGTTTTTCTAAGTATTTTAATTATTTAGATCATATTGAACAGTTAGGATCATCCACTATAGTTGCATAATATAT